>JAOXJP010079721.1:0-15022 GCA_025762735.1 Platanus orientalis
TAAAGTTCACATGATTCCCTTAGAGCATTCAA
This sequence comes from Platanus orientalis, assembly GCA_025762735.1. Taxonomy (NCBI): domain Eukaryota; kingdom Viridiplantae; phylum Streptophyta; class Magnoliopsida; order Proteales; family Platanaceae; genus Platanus; species Platanus orientalis. The sequence continues at coordinate 33 of JAOXJP010079721.1, forward strand.
AATTGGAAAACTCAGAAATGGTTCAGGGATTCCAGCACAGCAGATTTCAGAACTCCATAAACAGTGATTAAAGTTCACACGATTCCCTTAGAATTAAAAGAATAACACCAACCTGAACAATGTAGAAAAGCCAAACCAAAACTTAGGAGAGGCCCACAACAGAAATCAGAGTTGAGAAACTAAAAAACACACTCAGAAAACTCACAATAGAATCTGAAATAGCACTTATCTGATAGGCTTGAAGGCTGGAATTTGATTAGTCAATAACAGCAGCAACACAGTTAACCACAACCTACACTTTGACCAGTTGACGTGGTGAACAAACTCACAAAGAAGAGAGCAAGAAGAAAAAGACACAAGTTGCATAATAGTCTCAAACTACTCCCAATTCCCACACCTACCATAGGAGCAAGGGGAAGAAAGGTTTTATTTTTCAAGAAAAGTCTTCTCTATTCCATTCCAGTTGTTGTTGGGGAAACTACCTATTAAAGAAATAGAAACTAGACTAACTTCCAGATTCCCTAAAAGCACTTCCTTTATTCTATAAACCTATGACTTCTAGTAATTCAAAAGACCTTCTAGATATGGAAACTAAATAAACTGTTGCTAATAACCAAACAACTTTTCCTAAAAAAGCATAAGTAGAACAAAAAAAAAAGGATTCCTAAGGCTGTCAACCAGCTCTTGTGGGAACCCCCTTTTTTATTCCTCTAAAGTCTTATTTATTACAATTAAACCCCAATTCATTCAGAATTAACTAAACCCCCCTAAAACCAAAACATACTCTTTAGATGAGGCACTTTCATCATCAGCTACATTAAAATGAAAGAAGTTAATACAACAATGACATGGGTCCATATCATTTTTTAATTAAATTAAGTTAATAATAAGAAAATAATTGCACATCAGTTATTACGATTTTCTAGTGCATATAAACACAAAGGTCTATACACACAATTAATGCAGCCAGCCACTTTGGTATTCACATCAGAAAGTCTGGCCCAGTCCATTTGCAATCCAGCAATGGCATGGGTACCATGCTGACTCTTAAATATCTTTTTTATTTATTTGTTGTTTACTTTTTGTAGGAGTCGAGTGCAAAAATTTTATAAAATGTTAAGTAAAACTCCACTTAATCTGAGTCAAGAAGGCACTGAAGATTTCAAGCTTTCTTGACGATAGTCGTGGCCTCCCACCATGTGTGCAAGAGAATTGACCACACTAACGATAGGATTTAACCAAGCTCGGAATTAAGTCTTTTTTCCTTTGGATTTGCACGATCTAATGATAAAAGAATATCTTATTCTAAATACCCAAGTCTCAGATTTTGTTTGTAAAGACTTATCTATTTACTAAAATAGAAAACCAGGAAGAGCCTTCTCACAACGAAGGGTATCATTCAATGTTTAATGAAATAGACAAAGTAAAATATCTTCTTCACGTCGTTTTTCTTGCAAGGCCTCTCTTGCATGCATGACTTTATCTTAATATAGTTTCTTCATTTTTTTCATGAGCTATTTCTAAAGGAGACATTGGACTCTATTTATAGAGTCACAATTCAATGGGCTTAATGACACCCATTATTATGTCATCTTAATGGGCTTAATTACAGCACACAACCATTGTGAGAATATCAAAGGTTTGTCTAAATCTAACGAATGTTAGTCTAAGTTCATTGAACCTTAGGTAATGAGTTATAACTGTAGACGAATGCCTAAGGTTTTTGTCTAAGTTCATCGAACATTTGGTTAATATTTCATAACCGTTGAAAATTCCAAAGTTTTTTGTCTAGATTCTTTGCATCCTAATAAAAGGAATAACTATTTCACAACTTACAAGCAAGTGAACGGTTTTACTTTCTAATTTATTATTATTTTATTCTATTTTAATTTCAACTCATAACTTCAAAGGTTATGTATAAATACTTTTACACACAGATACTTTGGTGAAAGTATTCACATGAATACTTAATTGAAATACATCCAACAATTTCCCACTTATTTTAATTTTAATTATGGTTAGATAAGAGCGATTAACAAAGGTCAATGTGCATAAGTAGAAGGTGGTTTTATCCTTAAACCTTTACATAATGTAGACAAAAGGAATTTATCTAAGATTTTAGTAGACAGAACCTTGAACTAAATGTTTATTGACAAACAATATTATTGTCACATGCACAGTCCTTCCTGAGGAAATAAATTTATGAATAGCTTGACACTTTAAAGTTTTGTGCTTAATCCCGGTTTTAATGAGTATTCTAAAGATCATTTAAATCTCATAGGAAGCGATTAGCTTCCACACTCAGAAAAGTGAGTTTCTATCAAAAGTATTAACCTCACTCCAACTAATAATAGGTTTATAGAACTCATTAAGAGAATGCAATTCTCAACCTCTATCTGTAGGAATTTAGAACTATCATACATCTATAAGTAAATTTATCTGTAGAAACATCAACAAACGTATACTTTTATTGATAAACATTGTGCTTACAATTGTTGATAACACTGCTTGTTATCCCATTAAAACTTAATTAGGTTGGGTTTCTATTAGGTACAACTTTTGTAGGCATTCAAACCCATTCCCTTCGTAGTTGATGATATTAGCTCTTTCCCGAGATCCTTATATAATTGGTCGGCCAAATTCTCTTTGGACTTCACTTACTGAATGAATACAATACCATCAATAATAAGAGCCCCCACATGAATGTGCTTCAGGCGTAATGACTTGAATTTCTCATTGTAATACTAACTATAGGCCTTCAACAAAATGGCTTAATTATCACAATAAATTATGATTGCCGGCACTAGTTTACTCCAATCTGGTATGTCTACCAAAATGTTTTGGAGCCGTTCTGCTTCCTCATCAAGCCTTCAATCTGATGAGAAAGCCATAAACTCTTATTCCATTAAGGAATGAGATATACATGTCAGTTTTTTGGACTTCAAGGATATTGCATCTCGTACCTATATATAAATCCAATCAGTCATTGAAATGGACTCATCACGATCTAAATTCCATATGGCATCGCTATATCCTTCACTTACAGTGGAAAACCTTCCATACTGGTTGTACCCTTAAGATACCGTAGAATTCAAGTTAGTGCATTCCAATGCATTCGTCCTAGATTACTGGTATGTTTACTCAGTAATCCCACTGTGAAGGCTATATCATGCCTTATACAGTGCATCGCATACATAAGATAACCAACAACCTGAGAGTATCCATACTGTTATACTATCTTCTCAGTGTTCTTTAGCTTTATGTTGGTATCCATAGGAGTTGGTACTAATTCACAATCAAATGAATTAAATCTTCCAAGGATCTTTTCTATGTATGTGGATTGTCTAAGAACAATCTCATTATCATTTCCGATAATCTTGATCCCAATAACATCAGTTTGCGCTAGGTCCTTCATGTTGAAACTTGATGACAAGAATCTTTTTTGTGTCATTGACACATGAATCATTAGTCCCGAAGATGAGTATGTCATCAACATACAGACTAATAAATACGTAATTTTCTCCCATCACTTCGATATATCCACACATGTCCCCCTCATTGACTTGATAACCATCGTTAATGAGAGTTTTTCTAAACTTGGCATGCTATTGTTTAGGTGTCTATTTTAATCCATACAAGGATTTTTAACAATTTATACACTTTCTTTTCACTTCTTGGTATAACGTATCATTCTGGTTGTTGCATATAAATCTCTTCTTCCAAGTCTCCATTTAGAAAGACAGTCTTAATATCCATTTGATGAATTATTAGATTATGTATTACATCAATTGCTATCAATGTCCTTATAGTAGCTATCTTGGCTATAGGGGCATAAGTGTGGAAGTAATCTAAATCTTTCCTTTCACTATATTGTTAAGCCACCAATCCGGTTTTGTACTTATCAATAGTACCATCAGGTTTCAATTTCTTTCTAAAAACCCACTTACTTCTAATTGTCTTGCAACCAAAAGGAAATTCCACCAATGTCCACATATTGTTAAACAAAATAGAATGTAACTCATCATCGATTGCCTCTTTCCAAAAGGTAGAAATCATGTGATGCCATAGATTGAGCGTAAGTTAATGAATCTTCTTCTACTAGACATGTTACAAAATCCAATTCAAAGTCTTTTGGAAATTTTTGACTGGTGTTCTTCCGAGGCTTTATCGTCTTAGAATCATTAGGTATCTTTGTCTTTCTCAAAACAGATTGTTCTACCTCCACTACTCCTGATCTTTCCTTAAGAGGAAAAACTGATTTTCAAAGAAATCTGTATGAATTGATTCCACAATAGCATATGGAGCAGGACTCTAGATTAAGGAATCTATTGGCTTTGCATGTCACGGAATAGCCAATTAAAACACAATTTGCTCCATTTAGGCTAACCTTCGGTGTGCGAAACACCCCTAAACACAAAGGTAACTAAGATTTGGTTTTATTCCCTTCTATAACTCATATGGAGTAGCTTCTAGTTTCTTGTGAAGAACTCTATTCAAGATGTGGCATGCTGAGAGCAAAGCTGCTCCCTAGAGATTCAAACATGCTCTTGAACTTACTAGCATCAAGTTAACCATCTCAGCTAATGTGCAATTCTTTCTTTATGCAACACCATTTTGTTGAGGAGTATAAAGTGTTGAATTATCTCTAGATTTCATCATGAATTCTGAATCCATATATTCACCTCCACGATCTGTTCTTAGTACTTTAAGCTTCAGATTATAAATATTCTCTACTTTAGCTTTATAGTACTTAAAATTTTCAAACGCTTCATCTTTTGTCTTCAACAAATATATATATATGTGTGTGTGTGTGTGTGTGTGTGTGAGTGTGTGTGTGTGTGTATCTTAATGCATCATTTATGAAGGTGATAAAGTATCACATTCCTCCTTTTGACAGTGTGTCAGTCATCACATTAATATCAGAGCGCACATGACCAAGTATCACTGATGATCTTTTGACATTCTTGAATGGCGTTTTGGTAATTTTGCATTTACTGCAAGTAATGCATTTGTTTGCTAGAATTTCATTGGGATTATTTAATAATCCTAGACTTGTCATATTCTTGATCTTCTTATAATTCACATGTCCTAATCTACTATGTCATAGATCAAAGGACTTAGAAATATAAACAGAATTCTCAACAACTTCATTAACAACATTGAGTTTCAACATCCCCACATAAACATACCCCTTCCCAACAAACACACCATTTTTAGACAAGATTATTTTGTCAGACTCCAACACCATTTTGAAACCATGCTTGCTTAAAAGTGAACCACATACTAGGTTCTTTCTTATGTTAGGGACATGCAGGACATCTTTCAGAATGATAGATTTCCTAGAGGTAAACTCAAAGTTCAATTGATCCTTTTGTGATGACCTTGAAGAAGGAAGAATTGTTCACAAATACGTCCACATTGTCCCCCACTAGTTCATAGGTTTTGAACATATTTTTGTCACTGCACAATTGATGAGTTGCTACAGTGTCTAACCACTAGTTTGTGTCTCCAACCATGTTCACTTTGGTCGCTACAACAACAAATTGATCATCTCTATCTCCTTTATTTCCTTTGGTGTACTTGTCTTGTTTATTCTTCCTGAAACAGCATGGACATGACAAATGTCCAGGTTTGCCACAAATGTAACAATTGTAATCCTCCTTAACCTTATTGGGATTCTTTCTAGTTGCTTTCTTCTCGAAATCACTTTTCTTTGACAATAAATTCTTCTTGAACTTCATTTCAACCACATGAGCTTTGTCAATTGGTCCTTTTTTCTTGTCCTTTCCCTTAAAGTTTTCTTACACTCGTAGATAATGTAGAAGTTGCTTCAACGGGATATCTTCCATAATCCTCATCATCTTCGTGCGGAAATCCTTCCACAATGATAACAACTAAGAGATGATGGTACTAACATGAAAATTGGCATCTAGTACCATTTCAGCACTAGTGATTGCATCCACAATCTCCTATAGTTCTTGAACTTGTTTCAAAACAGATTTGGAATCAACAATTTTTAAATCCACGTAATTACCAACATGAAATTTCTTATTGCTCTTTTCTACTCCAAGATAAACAGTTTGTAGGGTTTCCCAGAGAACCCTGGCATTCTTTGTCTTCTTGACAAACTAGTTGAATAACACATCAAACAACGATTCTAGAATATGGTGACAACACATGTAGTCATCATCTAACTATTTCTACATCTTTATTGTTGCTTCAACAACTTTGTCTAAAGTAGCATCAATTTTAGATAGAACCGTTGAGCAGACCTCTATCAACACATAAGTGATCTTTAATTGACGGAAAATGAATTCCATCTTCTGCACCCATCTTGCATGGTTCTTCCTACCAAAGCGAGAAGATTCAATGTTGTTCAATCCCATAGAATTGAACATACCCGCCACAGTTGATATGAGAATTGACATATCGTCAATTTGTAGGAGCCAAGTACAAAAACTATATAAAATGTTAAATAAAACATCACTTCATCAGAGTTAAGGAGACACTGAAATTTTCAAGCTTTCTTGACGACAGTCGTGGGAGGCCACGAATCGTGCAAGGGAATCGACTGCACTAACACCAGAATTCAACCAAGCTTGGAATTAAATCTTTTAAAAATTGTTGGATGTAATTTACCTAAAAAAAAATTGTTGGTTGTATTTCAATTTAGTATCCATACAGATACTTTCACTAAAGTATCGATGCAGATACTTTGGTAAAAGTATTCATGCAAATACTTTGAAGTTGTGAATTGAAAATAAAATAGAATAATAAATAATAAAAATAATAATAAATAGAAAGCAAAACCGTTTGCTTGCTTGTAAGTTGTAAAACGGTTATACCTTTTATTAGGATGCAAAAAATCTAGACAAAAAACTTATAGAATTTTTAACGATTATGAAACAATAATAAATGTTCGATGAATCTAGATAAAAACCCTTGGCATTCGTCAATGGTTACAACTCATTAACTAAAGTTTAATGAACCTAGACCAAGATTCATAAAATTTAAACAAACATTTGACATTCTCACAATAGTTACGGATTGTTAATTAAGCCCATTATAGTGGTATAATAATGGGTCTCATTAAGCCCATTGAATTGTGACTATAAACAGAATCCAATGATTCCTTTAGAAAGGGCTCACAGGAAAAGCGAAGAAACTTTATCATGATAGACTCAAACATGCAATAGAGGCTTTGGAAGAAAAACGACATAAAGATTTTTTTTTTTTTGTCTATTTCACTGAACATTTTACGGTACCCATTGTTGCAAAGGCTCTTCATGGTTCTTTATTTTAACTAATAGATAAGTCTTTGCAAACAAAACCCGAGACTTGGGCATTTAGTGGAAGAGATTCTTCTCTCATTGGATCGTGCAAATCCACAGGAGAAAATAATTAATTCAAAGCTTGGTTGAATCTAGGCGTTATTGTGGTCAACTTCCTTGCACAATTAGTGGGATGCCACGGCTATCGTCACGAAAGCTTGAAAATTTCAGTGTCTTCTTGACTCGGACTAAGTAGTGTTTTATTTAACATTTTATAGAATTTTTGCACTCGGTTCCTACAATTTTTGAACAAAATTAGAAATTTCATTGTTAATGCTTTATTGCTTGAATTAAATATGAGTTTAAAATAAAAGATTTCACATATAACTTTCCCCCATCTCCTTTCTTTTCGATTGATAACAAATGTTTTATTTTGATATAATGAAGGAAAGATTATTGCGTGGGGGACGGGTAAGGGCCGCTCATGGAATCTTTCTCATTATATTTACGAGATTCAGAAGTTAGCAAATCAGATAGGTACTGTTTTTGTTCACATGCCTAGGGATATAAAAGTAATAGCGGATAAGCTTGCTAACTGGGGTATTGGGGTGGGGTCTTTGTTTATTGGTGACAACATCCTGGATAATCTAATGGGCTGATCATTTCTTTGGGATTATCGTTTCTTGATGCAGACATCGTGAAAAGGCTTTTATATGTGCCCCCACAGGCCCACACAAGAGGGGTCATATTTAAGTCTTGTATTTTATGTGGGATAATTAGAGTGTTTTAGGGGTTGGGACACAATTTTGTAATAAGGCCAATAGTGCCAATGATAGTTTAGGATTTCTTTATTGCAAGGTCTTTATGTAGTAAGGTTGAAAGTCAAGGGAAAAGTGGAGAATTTTGTGTGCTGGTTGATAACTTATATCTTCTCCTTTTGTGGGCTTCTAAAGTCAACAAGTAGGTGTGGTAGACAGCTCCTCTTTGGTTCAAAGTTTTAGCAGTTTAAATTTTAGGAAAGTTGGTTATTTAAAAGTCTTAGAGTTTAGGAAATACTTGAATCTTAAATTAGAGTTATTAGAAGTTTCTATTTTAGGCAAGTTTCTATTATGTTGAGTTGGAAACCATTGTGCAATGCATGGTTGTACTCCGTGGTTTAAGACTCACCAAAATTTTGAAGAAGAGTATTGCACACAGTGAGAAGTGACATGGAGCATGTTGAAGGCAATAGAAACAAGGAGAAGACCAAAATGAGCATATGTTGAAACAGAGAAAAGACCTGACAACTTCTGATTTGATAGAAGACATGGCCCTTAAATAGAGTAGAAGGCGAAACAGGGTTCGTGTAGCCAACCCCAAATATTTGGGATAAGGGTTGTTTGAGGTGAGTTTAAGTTCTTCTTTTTATTTGTATTCTTATTTATTTATTATTTAATTTATAATAATAATAATAATTATTATTATTATTATTATTATTTGACCAACATAAATTAGAATGCAAAAGTTTGATTTAACCTTTGGAAACCTTATGTACTTACTTGAGAATCATGTTGGTTATACCCACTAAACTGGGGAGCAAACCGAGCAAGTTTTCCCTTAAATGCACGTGGTGCAATTGGTGTCCGTCCAGAGGACCATAATTTCTTCAGCAACTCACCAAATGCAACTGCTAGTTCACCCTGCACAGCTAGAACAGAAATTAGAAGCTTCTTAAGGAGGCTTAAGGAAAATATGCCTACCAAACCATCACATTATATCTAGAAAAAGAGAAAAAAATAAAAAGAGAAAAGACATATACATGCATTCCCAAAGGATTTTGCTTATTAATCTCCCCACTGTAATCCTGCAAGAAATACTCAACAAGAGGGGGTGTATGAACCAAACATTGAATAGCACTGTTCATAAAGCAAGTATTTCCCAGGTTCTGTAATCCTGCTAATCCTCTCCTATCACCTTTTGTCATGGTGATCAATAGATCAGATTTATCATCCCTCAATACTGAACTCAAACTATTTCCCGGGATCGAATTGGAGCCATGTCCCACAGAATAACCATTGGACAGGGAAGGACCCCCTGCAATTGTTATAGATGACCTTGAAGGTTCTATTGGTATCAAAGTTACTTCATTTCCTTTTGAATCCATCCCAAATCCAGGGGACTGCAAACCATCAGGCTTCACTTCCAAAAGTATCTGCAGAAAAAAAAGTTTCAACAGACTGACAGAAGAGAAATCAAAATGAAATAATGAATAAATAAATCTATGGTGGAATGTGTGAAAATCCTTTGAGTGAGACATGATAAACATAACTTTAGAAAAACTTGCAGAACCTTTATAAAAAGACTTGCAGAAGATCATGGTGTGCCAAAACTTACAACTAACTTGCAGAATCAGAAATGTGTAAGCCATGCAACATAAAAAATAAAGGCAGCCAATGATAAATTAAAAAAAGAGCAATGAAACACTCAATCCATAAGAACTCCATTATTTTCAGTCATTGGAGGATGTCACACTCTTTGACTAACTTCCCAAACTACATTAGTCCTATGCATGGTTTAAACTTGTCAAATACATAGCTAAGATAGAGAAATAGTCCAATAGGTAACTAAACCCAACATATGGTCACGGGTATAGTAACAATAAGGAATAGGCTATAAGAAATGGACTTTAGTATGTCAAATTCAAAAAGAAAGGTAAAGAAGAGCACAAAAAAATCAAGAATAAACGCCTTTTCAGTTATGACATATTCATAATCTATGCTCTTAACTTAAACTTCTTCATCAACATTGATAAAATCCTGATATATGAAGAAAAAAAAGTTGACCATTGTAAGAAAGGTCTGATTTTGAATGGAAAGAGAATTGAACTACTACTACGACCAAGAAAAAAAAATATTAAAACTAATTAGGTAGGTTTATAGTTAACTTCTTATTTCAAATTCTAATAAAAAGGGAAAGGAAGGTATGTAAAACAGAAGTAAAAAGGGTTTAAAATGTGTTGTAAACTTTCAAAGTAACATGTGAATTTACCACCTATATTTGCATAAGAAATGTAATGGTTCTTACAACAACATTAACAACAAGAACATTAATACCTATAACAACAAGAAGGAGAACAACAATAACAGCAACAACAACAAATACAGCAACAATAAATACAATAATAGTAATAACAACAACAACAACAATAACAACAATAGGATTAATAATAGAAGAAGTCACAGTTGCAGAAATTTATAAAACACCACCCATGATTGCAGTTAAAAAGAAAATAATAGCCAAAAATACACATTGACAAGTACTTCAACATGAATTGTTCAAAGACAGTGACCAAATGGTTCTTTAATATTTGCAACATTGGTGTAGTTGTGATACGTTCTTCATTAGAACAAAGGGATGGCTGAAAACAAAGACACAATACACAATTTACAGTAGGGACCATGAAGACACACTCTATACTCGCTCAAGTGACCAACAGAGGAAATTATTGCCTATCAAAAGTAAGTCATAGACTTTCCTTTCTAAAGCCCTAATCTCGATAATGTATTGTAAAGACTACTCACATGTTGGTCCATCTGCAAGTTATAATCTTCCAGGGTTCGGTCCGAAACAATCAATAATGAATCTTTACACATATTGAAGTAATCCCAAATATGAACCTGTGGACCAAATAAGAATGAAACTTTTCATTCAGTGTGATTGTAGCTTGAAAACAGAGAACCTCAGCCAAAGAATCATAAGGCATGCCTTCTCTTTCTCCAGCTTATGAAATGTGCAGACCCTGTCATAAAGCTCACATACAGAAGCCTGAAAAAAAAATTCATCAGGTTAGGACTTGTGGCATCGACAATAACATCCTGTAAAAGTTTGTGTTTGTTACAAAAAACAGAAGTAGCACATGCTTCATTTCACCAAATAATTTCAGAAGTAACCCATTAATTACTTGACTCACAAGTGAGCAAATTTAATCAACCAAGTAAAAAGGAAAAAAAAAAGAGGAAGGAAGACAATCTCAACCCATTTTCATCTGAATCACTAATAAAAACCAAGTCTTGGCTGGTCACCCACAATTATTATATTAACCAGGGAGTCAAGTTGACATGGGTGAGCAAGTATCAACAATGCTTGGCATAAAAAAAACCTAACAGCAAGTGAACCTCAAAGTATACATAAAATAGTTGCAATTTAACTAATGTCAATAAAATAGTCTACTGGTCATGGGTGACGACACAACGAAACTTTTACACTCAAATGAGAAATTCCCTTATCTTCCATCTATATTTTGCTACAAACATCTTGTCTATGAAAATGAAAAAGTAAAACTACCTCACAAAAAAAGGCATCACGTCTACCTCCGTACATGATTGATTGCTATGTAATCATGGAATTGCTTATATTGATTGATTGCTATGTAATCATGGAATTGCTTATATCGGTAGAGAATAAATCAAACAAGAAAGGGCGTACCTTTCTACTTATCCGGATAATTGATTGGCTGTTATCTCTAGAATCAATTAATTTAAGACAAAGGGGGTAAACCTCTACAACAAAATTCTTGTGATGAACACTCTGAGATATCACCTTTCTTGGTAGTGCTGGTCCTCCTTTGTACCTGCAAACAAAACACAATGAAAAATATTATAAAAATACAAGTAAACAAATGATTGAAACACACACGTGTGGGATCAAACTCGGGCCCAAAGATTGCTACAAGGCGCTGCATAAATTTGGGTTTAGGGCTTAATTACACTGAGAACTTATAAATAACTATGAATTTTACTATTTTAAAGTGCCAAACTGTAATTAAATGATTAACTAGTATGGTTGAATGTCTTCAATCCTAAAATGCACTGAGATTACAAAGAATAGGATAGGAGCCCAAGCAATTTACTAAGGATGGAAACTAGCAGAAGAACATGAGGTAATTACTTAAAGCACTTGTATTTTTGTCCAATATTACCACTCAAGGATTCAATTTTTATTCTTTCTTTTCTTCTTTCTTTCTTTCCTTTTTTTTAATCCTAAAAAGAAGAAAGAAAGTAATGTCACAAAGAAAAAAAAATAAAGGAGATCACCAAGCAAAAAATTAACAGAAATTGAACTGAGATATGCGTTTCACAAAGCCATACGATAGGAAGGATCCTCAAGCAAATGAATCCTGCCAAGACAGAAAAAGGCAAAAGATACAATTACCAATCAAGAAGTTTCTTCCAAACATCTTGAGGAACCAAAACATAATCGCGCCCCTCCTCCAGTGTTCTAAGAAGCTCTAAATCATCACCTTCACTATCACTTTCATTCTTAATTATACGGGAATTATCAATCTGCCCAGGTCTATCTGCTTTCTTTAAAAGACACACATTAGAATGTTGGGAACCAGTTGGGTGCTCATCAATTTGGCAATCACCTGTGTCTTGTCCAATGTAATTCTGCCACTCCATAAACCACCTGCACAGCCAACACGAAAGCATTGACAACAAAATAATGAGTTTAACCTCTCTTAGGATGTTAACAACAGTTAGTGACAAAAACAAGGCTTTCAGAACAACTTTCCACAAAAAAAGGTCAGTTAAGCCATATTATGCATTTAAATCAAAAGAAGCTAGAGAAGACCGGATACTGCTCCTCCAAATAAAAGTAAATAGCAAGCCATAAAAAATAAAAATAAAAATGCCTCACAGTGAACAACATCCAAGCATTCCCTCCAAGGTATATCCAAGGATTAAAAATACAATTTCAATCTCTTGCCCTCAATGCCACATGGAGTTCTGAGCTGGTTCATCCATATCATGAATGGGTGGCCATGGTATTGCTGCACCATGTATCTAAGTACTGAGGCCTATCATCATATTATAAATCAAGACAGTTTCTTCATAAATCATAGTATCATATTCACACCTTTCTTTCAAGGTTTGAGATTTATAGGACATTGGGCAAGTACATTTCGGTGATTGGAATATGCTTTTCAAAGTTTTAGGAAAGACACTATAAATATAAAATAAATTTTCAGATAAAGTTTCATCAACCAACAAATATGATTTAGCCCATTTGATTCTTTCATTTTTTTTTTTAAAGGAAAAATTTTATTGAAAAGGGGAGAAGAAATAACAGAAGGGAACAAAAGAAAAAGAAGAACCAACCCAAAACCCCACCAGGGGAACCCACCCCAACAATTACAGTGGGGTACACCCTACAAAGGCCTCCCATTCCCTACACAAATCTCTAGCATTAAGCATCCCACAGTCTTTACAATTCCGAGCCCAAAGCAAAAAAATTTCTTCAGCCCACTTTACACTTGGAAAGATGGCTCGGCTTGGCCATCAAACACCCTCTTATTTCTCTCAAGCCATATGGACCAACAAACTGCAACTGAAACAAGCCTCCAAATCCTCTTTCCTCTAGAAGAGAAAGCCAGCCCTTTCCAAGAGAAAAGAAGAGATGATAGATCCGGAGGAAGAGAGCCCACCACATACCAAAGTCCCTAATGACTCCAAACCAAACTTCTCAAGTAAAGGAACAATGCAGCAAGACATGAGGCATTGACTCTTCGGCCCTTTCACACAAACTGCACATGTTGGTAAGCATAAGCCCTTTTTTACGTAACACGTCTATGGTTGAGATTTACCCAATGAGGCTATCCACATAAAAAACTGAATCTTTGGGAGCACGGGGGTATACCAAATATCCTTCCAAGGAGAGTGGCAAAGCCCCGATCTATTCAAGAAATCTGCACAAGAATTAACAGAGAAAATACCACTCGGACAGGGCATCTAATCTTTCCTATCTTTGTGATGCAACTTCAACTCAACGGACTCCACCCTCCTAAGAAGGACCACAATGTCATCTACTTCCCAATCAAAAACCAGTTTCTTAAAGATCGGCTGCCAAACCCCTTCGCCATTAAACACCTCCAAATAGTCTAAAAACCAAAGTTTGGGGATTTGCGTCCATCTAACAATGCTGGAATATCAACATGACAGCATCACACTGAGGGGCCACTTAAGGTCATATTTGACTGACCAACATGTTTGAACGACAGGTTTCCTTATTATAATACATATAGAGAACATAACAAGTGAATTTAACAATGAAAAATGGACGGTCGAAAAAATAATATTTTCTAGGAATTCTTAAACACCAAACCTAGATAAAGGAGGAGGGTTGCATAAGGTTGAAATTTGGCATAAAACCCACTCAAACCATTTAAACATGAAAAAATTGACTAAGCATATATAGGAGGAGGTGCCATGGTGTATGTTGTTTGTTGATGATGTTGTGTTGATTAATAAGACTAGAGGGGGGGTAAATGCTAAGCTAAGACTATAGAGTGACGTTTTAGAATTAAACGGTTTTAAGATAAGCCGAACTAAAACAAAATATATGGAATTCAAGTTTAGCAAAAATAGGAGCAGAAATGAAGGAGTAATTAGAATTGAAAACCAGGAGATACCTTGAAGTGACCATTTTCATTATCTTAGTTCAATCATGCACAAAGAGGGGATATTGTAGATGATGTTGCTCATAGAAAATGAGTGGGATGGTTGAAGTGGAGAGGTGCTTTTGGAGTGTTGTGTGATAAACAAATACCACTAAAATTGAAAGAAAATTTTTATAAGACAACTATAAGACCAGTCATGCTGTATGAAGCAGAATGTTGGGCAGCCAACAAACAACATGTACATAAAATGAGTGTGGCTGAAATGAGGATGTTGAGATGGATGA
>JAOXJP010079732.1:0-15022 GCA_025762735.1 Platanus orientalis
ATATATATATATATATATATATATATATTTCCTTGAAATGATGAATCTCATGCATTATGAATGCTTGTAAACTATGATTCTATAACTCTATAGTTTTCATGAAGGATATTGATGGATAATTTACTTGATTTTCTATGATTAGTATAATTATTTGAGTTAGTAATCAATATCTCTTAAATATATTGGTTAAAGAGGATGCTAGTAGATAACTATGAAGCATGTTGATCTCCATATAATGATACTAACATATTGTTATATATAAATTGCTTAGAAAACTCCATGGAATGATTTAAGTAAAATATACTTAGAAATGGTGAATGAGTGGATGACATATAAGATTGAATTATTATCTAGGCCATTGTTCATGCTATGTATATATCTTTTAAAATGTTTAAAAATATATGTAGGGTTATATGACTTTCCTCCTTGATAAGGTTAAAGAATGATTTATTCATATTGCACATATTCTAGATCTTACTAGCATATTTATATCATGTGAACTTAGTTGTCTCTTGCATTCTAATTGCATAATATGTCAAGTAATAATAAGATAAAGTAAAATGACTAAGAATATATAATATGTGAAGCGAATAAAGAATAAAAAAGATGAAATAAGATGAAGGAGGAAAGTAAAGACAAATCTCTAAGTTATGAAGGTCTCACTATTAGGAGCTAAATGATGATTAATGTTAAGTGAGAAGTAAAAATAACTTTGATGTAAAGGATAAAAAGTATGATGGTCCTCCCATTAGGGTGATAATACAATGGTATGATGGGCCCTCTCATTAGGATGATAATGCAATGGTATGATAACCCTTCCGTTGAGGTGATAATGTAATGGTATGAAATGAAAGAAAGTGTAATAAAATACACCAAATTGTAAGTAAATATAAAAGAGTTCAAGTGATGGCCCTTTTCATTGGGGTAATAATGCAATGACATGATGAGCCCTCCATAAGGTATAATGTAATGACAACCTTCCATTGAAAATAGATTTCAATGACAAAGTGAGATGGTCCTTTCTAATTTGGAAAAACACAATGCGCTAAGGTATGAAGTATTGCTAAAGTTTCCACTATTGGGACACGGAAAAGTATGTAAGAAAATAAGAAAAATCATAAGAAAGAAAATAAATTATGATAACAAGAAAAGAGAAGTCTATAAGGAAATAAGAGTATTAAGTAAAAAATGGAAAACATATACGCTTCGAAAGTAAAGTGAAACTATAAATAATGTAAGGAATGAGAAGTATTAAGACAAGGAAATGGAAACGTCTAAGTTCCACAAGTAAGAAGAGATTCATAAATCATGTAAGAAAGTTTCATGAAAAAAAAAACTACATAAACCACTAATGAAAATGCAAATCCTTAATATGAGTAATTAAAAAAAAGTTAGGAAATGAGTGAAAGCTCATAATCTTTAAAAGAATATAAGCTCCTAAATTATGTAAAAAAAAAAAAAAATAGATGTATGATGGTTCTTTCATTGGGATACAATTCAATTCTATGAAGATTAATGATAAGTGTTAAATGACTAATAAAAAATGATAAGTAAATACTAAGACAATGACAATGGAAGCTAATAAGTGATAAGTGAAGACATGATAAATGATAAGTAACAAGTAAGAATGTAAATGATAAGTACTAAGATAATAATAGACTTGTTGAATATAGAGTTGAATATAGAGTAGAATTTTATGTCTCATTATACAAATGTGTTGTTATAATTGCTAATCACTTAAAAATGATACATGTCTAGCTTGAAATGATTTGAATATGTATATTAATAATAGAAAAATGTAGTCTATGTATAAGAATGAATAGAAATGCTCATTGAGATGTACACCAAGTATTTTTACTATAGATAGATAATGTAATATTTACCATATAATTGTAAGCAAATATTGCTATGTATGTTGCCATGTAAATAAATGAGAAAAATGACATGAATATGTAGAATCTTACATATTTCCATATATAGATATTAGAAGGTGTCATGTATAAATAGAATCATGTTTATTGTCATGCATAGTTCCTACATAATGAACCATGATGATGAATACGTAGTTCATATGATGACTAGTAGATGATGTATGCAGACTAGCACATGCCTACATGCTAAAGATTGATATTCTATATGGAGATATATTGAGTATTTTTATATTAAAAGATTCGTGTTATATCCACCTGATTTCTACAATAGATTTTGTATACCTACTTACGAGCCGTGGATCTCACCCATCCATACCATTTTTAATTTATTTCAAGTAAGTCATAGAGTACAAGTTCTATCATTTAGAGCATCTAAAGGTTAGGTGCTAGCATGAGGATGTGCACTATTTTGACGATTTTCTTATTTGTTGTTGGACTACTTATTATGGATACATTAGACCACACGGATTTTATTTTGGCTTAGATTTGAGATCTTCATATTTATGGATGTATTACCCTTAACTCTTATATGGTTGGATTTATGTCTGCTGTGGAATGAGAAATAGTGAAACGTGATGGTTTTATATTTTGACTATGGGTTATATGTTTAAGTTTTATTTTCGTTGTACATTGAGGTCTTATTGTTTAGCATGTTATCATCTGTATTCCACTACATGTATGATATGTTCAAGATTTGATAGTTAAGGTAAAATGTGAAAAATTTATAGGGATTAGATTATGAATTCGGTTAGTAGTGACCCGAATTCATGCTTAAACAAGGTTATGAAATTTGGGGTTGTTACAAAACCTTGTAAGCTTATAAGCATTTTAGATGCAGTTTATTTTACAAAATAGTGAAGTTTCTATAGCTCTGTGCTTTTTCCTTGGTTTGGGGTTTTCCACGTAAATCGTCTGTCTTATGTTCTTTGTGTTTATTTTTATTTTCATGTTTATCATTACATCTCAGGATCATTCGTTAATGAAGGGGTTACGATCCAAATAACTGGCAATGGTAGAAGATTTCATAAAGTTCTTGATTGACAATTCAACGGTTCGAATTTCGCATTCTAGAAGATGCAAATAAAGGATTACCTCTATTAAAGAATCTCTATCAACCACTTTGAGGAAAAGCAAAGAAACCTATAACGATGTCCGATTCTGACTAGGATGTACTTGATAAAAAAATCCCTAAGTATGATTCATCTCTCTCTATCATCACTAATTGCTTTTAATATTTTCAAGGAAAAAAACCACAAAAATCTCTTAGCTGCCCTGTCATGGATGTAAAAGAAACCATCGGTGTTGAATAAAGTTTTTTTAATGAAGAGGTTGTTTCACATAAAGATAGTCAAGGGTGGAACTGTCGCTAAACATCTAAACAAATTCAACACAGTCCCGTACTAGTTAACCTTAGTAGGCATAAATTTTGATGATGAAGTCAGAGCCTTGGTACTTTTACCTTCTTTACCAAAAAGCTAGATGATTTGGTTATGGCCTTAAGTAATTCCTCGGGTTCGGGTACACCAAAGTTTGATAATGTGGTGAGTGTTTTACTCAGTGATGAAGTGCTAAGAAAATCATCAGGTGAATCATTAGTGAGTGGGAGTGTACTCAATTTAAGGAATAGAGGAAGGTCATTTGTGGGGGGTTATGGGATTTGTAGATCCAAGTTTAGAGGAAAGGGCAAAATAAAATGTTTCAATTGCAAAGAATTTGGCCACATTAAAATGGATTGTTTAGAATGTGTTGATAGGAAGAAGAGTGATAGTCTTAGTATTCCAGTAACAGAAGAGGAATATATTAAAGATGTTTTCATAGTCTCACAAAGTATGAACACTTTTTTTCATGATGAGTAGATATTAGATTCAGGTTGTTCTATTCATATATGCTCCAAGAAAGAATATTTTGATTCATTTTAAGAGAAGAATACAGATTTTGTTTCTTTGGGTGATAGGTCCACTTATGATGTCATAGGTGTTGGAACAATGAAGATCAAGATGTGGAGTGGTTTATACTTTAGGTGTTGAGGTTTATCTCCTAAAGACGCAAAAGTTCATATCACTAAGCTAGTTGAACTCCATGGGATGTAGAAATTTAATTGTAGGTGGATCTATAAAAATCACATGTGGTTGTTTGGTCTTAATGAGGGGAGAAAAGTGTGATGGTTTGTATCTCCTAATGTGGATTATAGTGATTAATGGTATTCTTTGACCTCGATGAAGAGACGAAAATGGGGTGCACAGAATAATAAGCTCTTGTGTAGAATCTTTTTCGCAGTTGGTGTAGAGACAAATGTTATGGGTTTACAAGTAACAAACGATGGTGAGATAGTTACGGCGGTTGGAGATAACAAATTGATGTGCCTCTCTGGAGTTGAATAAGTGAATCGAGTTGGGATAGCTACACATGTGCATTGGCCATGTTATAAACAAGTCATATGGTGTCATGACCAAATTGATTTGATGGTATGTGTCGTGGTGGTTCTACAAGGCCAATGGTTGGTTATGGTGATAGCAGACACGATATGATTTAGGTTCAAAGTGGAGGTGATAGTAGTCATATGATGTCATGTCTCTTGGACTTATGGTCCTTCCTCATCTGGCCTCGTGAGATGTGCCTCTTGAGCTTCTCTCGGACTCAAACTTACATGACTATTGGTTTTACATATACAATTGAATACATAGAAGCTTAAATACATGGACCATCTACAATCATGTACTATTTACACTTTAGAATAGAATTCACAATTACATACACATACATATTACATTAACAAATATGACAATTGTATTTATTACAAAATTCTTAAGGATGGTTTCTTTATTCTATTGATGTTGTATGTTGATGACATATTGATTGTTACATAAATAACTATGAGGTTGATTTATTAAAATTCAAGTTGAGTAATAAATTTGACATAAAGGATCTAAGTACTACTAAAAGGATCCTTGGTATAAAAATCCAAAGGGATAGGAAGGCTAGAAAGCTTTGGATGTCACAAAGACGATATGTTGAAATGGTGTTAGAGAAGTTTAGTATGCAAAACACTAAATTAGTAAATACTTCTCTTGCAAATCACTTCAAATTATCTGTTAGCTTATGTTCTACTATAGATGATGAAGTGGAGAACATGTCCTAAGTATCGTATACTAGTATTGTGGAAAGTCTTATGAATGCAATAGTATGCAGTAGGTCGGATCTCTCACATACAATCAGTTTGAAGAGTAAGTATATGAACAATTCTAGTAGAGAGCATTGGAATGATGGAAAGTGGATCCTAAGGTACTTAAAAAAGAGGTTGGATTCAGTAGGACAACTTAAAGAGTTGCTAAAATTGGAATGACAGTAGGGCTTTCACGTTAACATTGAAAAAGTGATATACACTTTTTTAGGGGATGTTTTTCACTTTTTGGCATTGATGTGTCAGCCCTAATGTCATTCCAACTTTAGCCACTCTCTTAAGTCGTCCTACCAAATCTTTTGCACTTAAAAGGTATGATAGATTTTGGCATTTTATTTGAACAACAGAACGGAACAAGATAGGTTGTTGGCTACGTTGATGCTAATTATGCAAGTGATTTGGATAAGAAGTTTTATAATAAGGTATTTATTTACTCTTGTAGATGGGTCTATTAGTTGGAAAGCAATGCTATAGATAACAACTACCTTATCCACAACTGAGGCAGAATACATGACAACCGTTGAGGGTATCAAAGAAGCTTTGTGGGTGACAGGTTTAGTCATTGAACTTGGGTTGAAACAAAAAAGGTTGATGTTGTATTGTAACAGTATGAATGTCATTCACTTGACAAAAATCATTCTAGAATGAAAAACATTGATATGAGATATCATTACATATGGGATTTAATCGTAAATAGAAAGATAAATTTGTTAAAGGTTCACACAAAGGACAATGCAGTTGACACTATGATAAATCTGGTTGCTATGGAAAAGTTCAAACATTACTTGGATTTGACCAATCTTGTTCGTTGTTGAAGATTGGTGGAGTCACCATTCTCTATTGTAGTGGAGCACCTCAAGCAAAGGAGGTGTAAAGCTACATCATACATTGGTGTGGTGCAAAAGAGCTATGTCGCATTATGACGTAGACACATTATCAAACCACATAAATATTGATGTCTCTTATTTTCTTGTTTTGATCTTTTATTTTATTTTTTTGATTATCCTTAATATAATATTTGTTACAAGACTCAACAGTTATATAGTACAAAACTAAGTCGGTTTCAAAGCATTATTTAATATTAAATATTATTGCCTTGCTAAAATTACATATCAATTCGATTAACTCATATAATCCTACTCTGGTATAAGGTACCGGGGGCAAATTGCCATCCCTAGATGATGAGAGAGAATTTTGACTCCGGGGAAGAATATCGAGATCATGTTTTTTACTAACGCTTTTATCTTAATTAATATATTTAACATTAGGGGGACAAAATGGTTTCCTTGTTGTACCTGATTTGCATTCTCAAGAGATTGGCTGATATGCACCGATTGGCTTTCACCACACAGGGTACCACACTATCCTTACCCCACAAAGACTCTAATCTTCTCTCTCTCTCTCTCTCTCATGGAAACGGCTGTCCAAGTCCAACTCCTTAGAATTTTCCATTACATCCCTGTGGAGCCCTCTACCTTAGCCCATTGATTTCGATTCATCTGCAGTGCAGTGCTAAAGTATTATCAATAAAAGCCCAATCAGGGGAAAAGAATTTGAGGGTGTTTCGGTAATACACTTGGGATAAAATAGATTAAGTTTGTGTATATTTACCAAAATACCTTTAGGATGCTTTGTCCTTATCCTGATTAAGTTTGTTGTGATAATCCTTGCATGCTGTATCACAAAAGATCTGCTCCACCTCTTCCTACCCAAAAAACCACACTTACAAATGTTTGATTTGATTTGATTTGATTTGGTTTGGTTTGATTTTTATCTTCTTAAATTAAAATTTTATAGTATATATCACATGGCAAAACAAAAAATCAGGGACTGGGTGATATATGACAAAGATGCAGTTTTAGATGATGAAAGGTTCATTGCAAAACCATTGTTTTTAAATTAATTTGTGTAAAATGAGTTACCTGTCTCACGTAAAAGTCTGCACTCTCCCGCCATATTGAAAGAGCGATTTCCCGAGCTGTGAAACCGTCATTGTTAACAGCCCACAAGTCTACTTCCTTGTTTGCTGTGAGAACGCTAACAATTTTGTAAGAGAAATTGATGGTGGCAAGATGTAGAGGTGTGTTTCCATTGCTATCTCCCTCGTTTATCATCTGCTTCAGCTCAGGCATCTTCAGAATATGCTTGACTGCCCCCAAACGTTTCGTTTCGACAGCGAAATGAAGAGCATTTCGGTCTCGCTTGTCAGACAATTCACCACAATCTGGGCAATGTTGGACAAGCTTCTGAATCATTTTGATGTTGCCTTCAGCAGCTGCAATGTGAAGAGGGGATACACCATCTTCATCTAAGTGATAAGCGACAGAAGGCTCAGATTCGAGTAATAATTGAACCGTTTTTGTATCTCCTGCCGATATACCATAATGAAGAGCTGTCCTCCCAAACTTATCAACTTTGGGTGAGAACTCAGGAATTCTTTCTACTAGTTTTTTTGTGATATCTCCATAGACGCATCCGCACACATGCAAACACACACACATAACGAAAACACCAACAAGAAGGAACATTATTAGTCCTACCTGTTAGAAAATTTTCTTGGTTCAGTTTCCCAATTTATGCAAATAGTACTGGTTCAATATGCTTCTAATGATTCTAGATCTGTGCTCTGTTTTTAAGCAATGCTATTATGATACATAGATATATTTTCAACAGAATCAGACAACTGTTAATAGCAGCAACTTGTTTTTAATCTAAATCATTGAACAGCAGTTTCATATCTACTGAAGGTGTATTGTTAAACTCTCATTCTTAAAGATAATATCAATTCTGTCCAACACCAATACTTTATTTTAAAATGTATATTTTAGAATAAGTAAGAATGTAACAACTGTTTCTGCAGTTTCAATTCACAAGAGATTACTGACTGAATTCAACATGTGATATTACTAATCAATACAATATGAAATTGTATTAAAACACTAACAAATGATATCAGGAGGTAAAACTTTTTTCACAGAAGCTTACTAATCAAGCATATATCATTCCCAGCTGCTCAAGTTTATGAATTCTGCTGAATATTTTAGAATAAGTATGAGAATGTAAAAACTGTTTCTGCAGTTTCAGATTCACAAGAGATTACTGACTGAATTCAACATGTGGCATTACTAATCAACACAAAATCAAATTGAATTAAAACACTAATAGATGATATCATGAGGTTAAAATTTATTAACAGAAGTTTACTAATCAAGCATATATCATGCCCAGCTCCTCAAGTTTATGAATCAGCAGTTAATTTGTGGTGTAGCAGATTTGTGAGATCCCGTAGGAATTGAGGTAAGTCATTACTGTCACTGCTTTGGTTTGGGAATCAGTGTTGAAGCTCTCCTAATCTCAGTTCCTGCTTCTACAGTGGTTTTCAACTGTCTCTTTTCCCCTTGGCATCCTTCTATAATCTGAAATTAGAAGAAACCAATGAAACAGGTTTCCAGTACTGTTATCCCACTGATTATAAATCCACAACAGTGTTGGCTTGAACCCTAGTTGTCACACAATTTCCTTTAGTTATCTATTTATCCTAACCTCATCAAGTCCAATTCATTTCCACAATCAGTCATCCCCCCTCCCCAAAGTCCGGTTCAATTTTCTTTTGTACTAAACTTTCTTCCCCTATCTCAGTTTAGGTCACATCTTTCCACCCATCCTATTATCCCCATTCAACAATTAGAATCTGAGTCCCTATCAGTGTGATATCCCTTGTCTGGATCCTATAGATGCCCAGGGCCTTCAAATTGAATGCATAGAAGCTGAATGGGCCTTACCATCCTGACCTAATTTTCCTTAAAGTACTAAAGGAGACAACCCAAAAATGGAGATAATAAAGGGAAATTAGGTCTAAATAAGATGGTAATTGTGGTGGTAAAAGGCCTATATGGAGGACTTAGTGTTTGGTAACATCCTCCTTGACTTTCAGACCATTTCAAGAAACATAATCCACAGCACAGTTTTCAGATAGATCAAGCAATAAACGTTGGCAAATTTCCATGATCAATGGTGATACTGATGGAATAAAGCGACAACAAATATGGGATGAAATTTCAAGCATGAGTCACAACAGTAAATCCCATGGCTTTGTATAGGAGATTTTTAATAAAATCTCAAATTGGAAAGAGAAGGAAGGAGGAACTCTCAAGAATGGAAGACATAAGAAACCTTATTAAATTTCAAAATGACTACGCCCTAAGGGAGATAAAATTTAATGGGCCTCTGTTCACTTGTTCAAATAAGAAAGAAGGTCAGCAGCTAGTTCGAAAAAAATTGGACAGAGCACTAGCCCATGTGGATTGGAAACTTTCCTTCTCAGAAGCAGCAGTTTTCCACTTAGCCATCTTCTTCTCGATCTTTATGCAAAAAGGTCAAACGGTAGAAGACCACTCAGATATGATGTCATGTAGGCCATGTGCCCCTCGAGCAAAGAAATCATCAAGAAGTGTGGTTTACACAAACAAAAGGCTCTACCATGTTTAAGGAAGCAAGTAATTGGAAAGGATTAGAAAGGTGGAAGCTGATGTCATTAAAGAGTTGGATGAACTTCTTAAAAAGAGAAATATTGCATTGGTTCTAGAAATCATGAAATCAGTCTTTGTTGGAATTTAAAGGTTGACTGATTCTAAGAATGCAGCCAAAATCATCAAAGGAGTTTTGAAGTGCTCTTGGAGAGTATTATGCATCATGAGCCACATTAGACAGGAAATGGGAAAGTTTGAGGACGTATTGGTGGAACATACCAGGAGAGAGACAAATCAACCAATAGCTTGGCTTTCAAAGTCGGCATCAACACCAGGAGAAATCATTCCGGATCCTAATGAGTTTCCAAGTGCACTGAATACTCTTATTTGTAATGATTTCAATCATTGTAACTACACTCATGTAAATTTTGATATTTTGCATGAAACTCACACTAATTACTTACCAAAAAAAAATCATGAAATCAGTGGCTCAAATGTGAAGATTCAAACACCAGTTTTTTCATGCAACCATACTCCACCATCAGCAACAAAACAGAATTTGCAGAATAAAAAAAATGATAAAAGAAGATGGTTGGATAAGACAGAAGAAATTGAAACCACTGTTACAGAGCATTACCACCGTTTGTACTTAAGTACATGGCCAAGATCAGAAATGAATGATGATCTCTGTCGGCCCCTATCGGATGAAGATCTTAAAATAGAAGCTTTATACACTGACCCATATGCAGTAAAAGATTTTCTAAAAAGGAAATTTACTGAAAATGTTTAACTAGACCTTCATTTTCCCAGTTCGAAATCTTCAAACCCTGAAACCATCCCTCAATTTAGGCCCATAAGCTTATGCAATGTTATTTATAAGATATTCTATAAAGTGCTTGCTAACCAGCTGAAAGCCTTGTCAGATGAATTAATAGATCTAGTTCAAAGTGCTTTTATTCTACAACACAGCATATAAGACTTAACATTCTAGCTAGCTCTTGAGGCCTTTCACTACCTTAGCTATAAAAAGAAAGGAGACAAAACATGGCCATTAAACTAAACATAAGTCGAGTGTATGATAGTCTGGAATAAGATTTCTTGGAAAGCTCAATGAGAAGATTGGGATTTGCAAAAAAGATGGATACAGTTGAATATAAAATGTGTGTCTAAAGTTAAATATTCATTCTAATAAATGGAAGTTCAGAAGGTATCATTCAACCTAGCAGAGGACAGATGTAAGGGATCCCTTATTCCCCTTCTGTTTATATTGTATGTGGATATCTTTTCATCCCTGATATCCAAGGCAGAAATCAAGTATAGCATACATGCGGATCAAAAATGGGGGCCATCCATGACAAATATCCTATTCATTAATGACTATTCTATCTTTAAAAGCAGGGCTACAAGAAGCATATCAGTTGAAAGAAATTTTTAGGAAATAATCTGAAGCATCATGTCAGGCGGTAAACTACAACAAATCCAATCTTTCCTTTAGCCATAAAATATACACATGAAATTTAGAAGGACAATTACCTGTTTATTGAAAATTAAAAACCTTTAAGGTCCTTCTAAATATTTGGATCTTCCATCAGAAATTGTTTAAGTCAAGAAAGAAGTTTTTGCATCAATTAAAAATTGAACTTTAGAAAGAAATTTGATGCTGAAAGAAAAAACTTCTGTCTCATGCAGGATAAGAAGTGCTAATCGAAGCAATGGCTGTAGCTATCCCAAACTTTGCCATGACACACTTTCAGGTTCCAGATGGTACTTTAGAAAAGATAAACAAGGCCAATTTGAGATTTTAGTGGGATCAAAAAAACGAAGAGAAAAATATACTAGTTGAGTAGGGATTCTGCGTCAACCAAAATTCCAAGGAAAAATAGGATCCCAAGATCTACCTAATGCAGCGAGCATTTGGGGATGAATTTGGCTAACTAATTGAAAACAACCTTCCACAAACCTATTAATTTTCACAAGAGAAAATACCAGGAATAATGGGATTTGTTGATTTTCACAAAAGAAAATACCAAGAATAAGGGTAGAGAAAACTCTCAATAACTCAAAACTTCATTCAAACTTAGTCAATCACTTCGATTACAATGGAAAATTTATAAACCTAGGACCCAACCCAAAATAGAAACTTCCTAAACAAATTTGATGTCCTACTACAATAGAAATTACTAAAAAGAGGTAAATTACCAAACATAAAAATCTTAAATTCTACCTAAAACCACTCTAATATTTTTAAAATAACTTATTAAGATATTCCAAAAAAGAATCACATCAAATATTTCCCAAAATATGCAACAATTAGACATTTCCTTAAATAGAAAAATTTAGCAAAAAGTGGATGTTTGAGGACCTAAATGTTGGATTTTGTTGGCCTTCCGGACTGAAAGCCGCAATATCTGTTTGGAATGTCGTAGAGCTCACCTCCATGATATGGAATGAGATGCTTCACATTAAACACATCAAATGTGCAAATGTGACTTGGCAACTTCAATCGATATGCATTAGCATCGATTTTTTCAATAATTTCAAGTGGACCAACCTTGTGAGTAGCGAGCTCATTATAGTTCCCTATTGAAAACTGATCCTTAGTCAAAATAGTCTAAACAAAATCACCAACTTCGAACTCCACATGGTGCCACTTGTCATCAGCTACAACCTTATACCGAGCAGTGGTATCCAAAAGATTTTGATGGGTCGCCTGATGGATCAGTTGGAGTTATGTAATGAAATCTTTATCTTTTCCATTACAACATGTTAAATTTGGTATAGGTTCCAAATCAATAGAAGATCTTGGGTTTAACCCATAAATAACTTGAAATAGAGTGAATCTAATACTTTTATTCACAGAATGGTTGAATTTGAACTTAGCTAAATAAAAGATTTTGATCCCATCCCATGTATTTAAGTGATTTCCAACCAAGCTATATAAAACATCATCTAGAGAACAATTAACAGCTATTGTTTGGCCATCAGTCTAGGGATGATAGACACTACTAAAATCTAACTTAGCATTGACAAGTCGCCACAAGCTTCTTTAAAAGTGACTAAGAAATCCCGTGTCTCTATCTAACACAATAAATGGAAGAAGTCCGTGAAAATAATAAATATCTAAAAAATAAAGTTGTGCCACATGCACTACATCTGTCATCTTCTTATAAGAAATAAAGTGTGTTATCTTAGAAAACCGATCAACAACAGCAAAGATGGAATCCATACCCAAAGATGAAGTTCATGCTGATATCAAATCATTGTAATGTTGGAATAGGCAAAGGCATATATAAGCTATCATTAGTTGTTTTACCCTTGGAGACTTAGAAAACACAACAACCATCTATAAACAGGAATACTTCTCGAAGCATAGTCTGCTAGAAATAAGATCTAGAAACAAGTTGCAGCATTCAGTCTTGCCCCACATGTCCTTCATTATGCAATTTCTTAATAATTTTCAATCGAAAGCTAGAATCTAGCATACATAATTGGTTCCCTTGAAGAGAAAGTCATCATGCATTAGATAATCTAATCTAGCGCCTGCTAACACATCTTTCACAACACTTGCAAAATATAGATCAATAGATGATAATTTTTGAAAAAAATTGAAGCCAAGTACTTGAGTTCGCATAATAGTGAGTAAAGAAGTCTGACATTTACGGGCATCCGCTACATGATTCTGAACACCAGATTCTTGACTATTGATATGTTTCAGAGCATCATGATCATAATATAATACAAACTCACTGTGAAGCAAGTAATGATGCCAATGCTTCAAAGATTGAATGACATCATAGAACTCCATGTCATATGTATTAAAATTCAACTTAACCCCATTCAAATTTTCACTGAAGTATGCAATAGGTTTACCATTCTGGCTTAGAACTACTCAAATGCTAACTTTGGAAGCATTACAATGTAATTCAAAAGGTTGTTCAAAGTTAGGAAAAGTAAGAACTGATATTGAAATAAGCTTTTGTTTGATATGGAGAAAAGCAGTTTTAGCATCTTCGGACCATGAAAATTTTCTAGCCCTCATACAATCTGTAATTGGGGCCATAATGGACTTGAAGTGGGGAATGAACCAATGGTACAAAGATTTTGGCCTATGAAAACTCCGCACTTCATGAAGATTAAATAGTCATGGCCACTGCTTTATCGCCTCTATCTTTGATTCATCCATAAAGATGTTATCCTTACACACAACATATCTAAGGAACAACACACGATCTGTCATAAAAGAGTACTTATTGAGTTGCAAAAAGCTTCTCCCTGCATAAAACAGACAAAACTTCTTGAAGTTGTTCAACATGTATGATAGGATTAGCATTGTAAACCAAGATATCATCTAAATAAAAAAATACAAAGGTACCAATGACAAGACACATAACCTAGTTCATGACCCTCAAAAAGGTATTCACAAATCTTGAAGGCAATCTTTCACTCATCATCTGGAGGAATTTGGATATGATGGTAACCACTCTTCAAGTCTAGCTTATTAAACATAGTTGATCCACAAATCAACCAACCATGGATAAAAAAAAATAGTGTTTTGACCATAATCTTATTAATAGCTCGGATGTCTATCCACATATACCAACTACCATCCTTCTTAGACATGTGAAAAGTAGGTACTGGACATGGGTTAAGACTCTCCAAAATATGATCCTTAGATAAGAGTTCTTCTACCTTTCGTCAAAGTTCTTCATGCTATGTAGAAATCAATTGATAATATGCTCGATTGGAAAGATTGAAACCTGGTACCAAATCAATCTAGTGTTGTATGTCCCTTAAAGGTGGTAACCCATCTGGTAGGTCACTAGAGAATATATTTTATGCGGCCAATCAAACAAGACTTATGTATGTACCCCCATATAAGAGGGTATGGTTTAGATGCACATATTATATGGAGTTGATTAGAATTAGTTAGGAGTGGGTTATTTTGTAATAAGGTCAATAGTACCATGTTTAGTTTAGTTCTTTTTTTGTTTTTAGTTGTAATCCCGTTTTTCACTTTAGACCCTATTTTTCTATTGCTAAAACTTGACCTTTTAGCTTGATTTTTGTGTTATTAGATAGGTTATTCAATTACGTTTCTAATGAGACTAAGATTGCGCAAATCCAAGGTGATTTAGGAAAGTTATGACCAAATTACTAAGGGGTGGTCACTAAAAACGGGAATAGTATTTTTTAAAAAGTCTTTAGTTTGAATTTTTTAGGAAAATAAGTTTTTAAAAAGTTTTATATTTTTTATAAAACTTGGCTAACAAGTTTAGAATTTTGGGAAGTTTTTAATTTTGGCAACTTTCCAATTTCTTAAGGTTGTAAGCCTATTTAAAGGCAACCCCTCCCCTATCATTTGATAGTGAAGAATAAACAAGTTTTTGAAGATTTTGGTGTTCCTAAGATGTGGTTGTAGCCATGTTCTCCTTCTCTAATGG
>JAOXJP010079743.1:0-15021 GCA_025762735.1 Platanus orientalis
TCGGGATCGGTCCCGGCCGATCCCGATCCGATCCGGGCGATCCGAACCCGGATCGGACGAGTTTTAGAACCATGACTGATGCAAATTGGGCAGGTTCATTGACTGATCAAAGGTCCACCTCAAGGTACTGTTACATGCCACAATAAGAAACAATTCGTGGTAGTAAGGTCTAATGCTGAAGCAGAATTTCGCTCTATGAGACTATGACCAATGGGATTTGTGAACTCTTATGGTTACAGAAGCTACTTGGTGAATTGGGGTTTCCAGTGATGGGGTCTTATGAACCTCTTTTATGACATAAGACAACTATTAGCATTACACATGATCTAGTCCAACATGATAGAATAAAGCATGTGGAGATTGATCGACACTTCATTAAGGATTATATCAAGTTTGTTCATATTTGCATTCTTTTCGTTCAGATAAAATATCAACTTGTAGATATCTTTACAAAGGGATTAAATAATGTTTAGTTTTCATATATTGTAGACAAGTTGGAAATGATAGATATCTATTCACCAGCTTGAGGGGGGGTTGTAGAGATACATTATATGGAGGGTAGTTTTGGTAGAGGTATCCCTCTCTCTAAAAATACATAAAAAAAATATTAGAAGTAACACACGATTTTCCCAAAGTTGTCTCCATATTCTTCTTCTTCTCTCCCTTTATTCCTCATCTCTCTCTTTATTTTCAACTTTTCTCGAGTTTGTGAGCCTACATACAGGGTTGCATGTTTTTGTATTGGTATGATGAAAATTAATAAATGTTTTGGCTAGTTTTGTTTCTCCTTCAAGTCTTATGCCTTGGCTTGAAATCCTTGTAGGATTACTTCGATCATGGGGTAGAGATTACTCCAAAGGTATTTATCTTATCTTATCTTTCATTCTTGTTCTTGTTCTTCGTTCTTCATTCTCCTTTTTTTTTTTGGATTAATAATAACTTTATTAAAAAAAGACAAACTAAAAATACAACATAGGGGGAGGGAGCCCCACTAACAATCCTTCAGGAAAGAGTTCTCACAAACTAATGACTGAGAAACAATCCCCTTATTAGCCAAACGATCTGCCAAACCATTTTGGCACCTAACAATATGAGAAAGAGAGATAGAAAGGAAAACAACTAACTCGCAAATTTCATACAAAATAGATAACAGGTGCCAAGAACCTGATTTGCGATCCATCCCCCAACTAATCACCGCCTCAGAATCTCCTTCCACCACACAACCATGCAACCCACTCTTCTTCAACTCGCGAAGCCCCATAGCCTCAACATAAATAGAGTCCTTATCTCCTAAGGGACCATAGATAACCCAAATAATCTTTCCTGAATGGTTCCTAAGGACACAACCAAACCCCGTAAGCCTGGGGTGACATTTTGAGGCACCATCAAAATTAAGCTTTAAACAACCAACAGACGGGGGAACCCAAAAAGACAAATCCTCCCTCCCTTTTGGGATAGACCACGAGAGAGGTAGACCAATTATAAATAATGAGAGAGATAGGGGTACCTTGGAAAACCTCCGACACAAGCACCCAATCGCCCACTTCTCTCACAATAGAATCAATCACCTCAGAAGAAGACCGGAACTTATCTAAAAAAATTATGCGATTTCTCTCTTTCTATATCCCTCACAAAACCCCATGAAGCAAGCAACCCCAAAAAGCCTTGACACGAGCACCTTGACCATTACTAACCCATTGGCAAACAAAGGCCTTACGATCATTGGGCCAAATTTGGGTTCTCCCCATGGTAGAGAAAAAATAATTCCAAATGGATTCAACAAATCTACAGTGAAGAAAGATATGAGTTAAGGAATCCGTCATTCCTTTGCATTGAACACACCAGTTGGGAGACAACGCCATAAAAGGTCTTCTTCTTTGGAGAATATCTATAGTATTGATACCATCATGCCCCGAAACCCGCATGTGGACAGTAGGGGATAAATGCGGAAGCACACCTGGGTGGCGTCGTAGATCTCGAAGTGTGACATTGCTCTTTCCTTACGAAAGAAACTCTTACTTATTTTACTCAAATTTGCAGCCTATTTTTTTTTCTTTCTTATCCCAATTACTTAACCTTTATTATCAACACATCATAGCGGAAGCATAACCATAAGATAATAACATCCATGATACATTCATGAAGTGCAGGGGAATATAAACATATACATTCTAAACTATACAACGGAATATAACAAGAACCTCTAATATCCATATCAAATTACTACTGATCTCATCCATCAAACTAAACATACTTATAAGCATCTAAATAGTACTATCAAATAGGCTATCCAAATGGGCCTACATCATGTTCGTCACCTCAAGTAAAACTACTAATTAATCAAATCAAATCTTATCTCTAAACTTAAATTGTCTCATACATGAGTGTTGAAAATAAACAGACAAAATGAAGTAACACGGACGGTCTGCTCATCCCTACGATCTATCTCTTTGAACTGAACGTGCAAAAGATCTTGTGCTGTAGAGCGCCATCTGAAAGAATGTTAAAAACATGGGTAAGCTATAAAGCCCATGAGAGATTATACATAATGTCCCACGGAATAAATCGAACCTGCATGAATAAGGATTAATACCAAATTAGAACAAGTGTAGTATATAAGAGTCGAACTAACTACAATGATAATCAGGTTCTAATAAAGGTGTAGAAATAACAAGCCAAATCAGCAAGAGTCCAAAACTGAAACAGATAAAATGTGGCTCATGAGGTATTTGTAGCGTGTAATGCAATGTTTGCTTCAAAATACTCAATACATAAGTAGGCCTTAACACCTCTCAAATAAGCTATCTTGGTTAATAGATATCAAAACAGATGCATGCTCATGGAAGTCTAATGCAACTCTCAAACTCATGTAACCCATGAAGGGTTTCCAACAAAACACACCTCGGATCAAAACAACTCAAACCATGTAGGGTTCTTGAACCAAATCTCATCAAAACAGCTCGTAACAAGTCCAATAGATTAGCCCACATAGGGCTTTAAACAAAACTGAAATCATACAACCCATGTAGGGTCCTCAACAAAACGGAAATCTTGTACGACCCATGTAGGGCCCTTGACAAAACTGAAATCTCGAACAGAAATGGTGGGCAACTTGTGTTGTCTTCACCGATTAATGCTACCCGTTGATTGGGTCCAAAAATGGGTCATAAAACCAATGTAACCCACAAAAATCTCCAAGGGCGTCAAGGGTTAACCTACAAAAATCCCCCAGAGCGTCAAGGGTTAGCCTACAAAAATCTCTCAGGGCATCAAGGGTGGTGGGCAATTAGTATTGTCTTCACCTATTAATGCCCAGTGATTGGGTCTAGAAATGGGGTCATAAGATCA
Organism: Platanus orientalis; assembly: GCA_025762735.1. Classification (NCBI taxonomy): domain Eukaryota; kingdom Viridiplantae; phylum Streptophyta; class Magnoliopsida; order Proteales; family Platanaceae; genus Platanus; species Platanus orientalis. The sequence goes on from JAOXJP010079743.1 coordinate 3,349, forward strand.
ATATAACCCGTAAAAATCCCCTAGAGTATCAAGGGTTAGCCCGCAAAAATCCCCCTAAGCATTAAGGTTTGGTGGGCAACTAGTGCTGTCTTCACCTATTAATGCCATCCGGTGATTGGCTCCAAAACAAAATCCTTGGATGCTAAACGATACTTTGAAATCCATGCATATATATAGTAATGTGTAACTACACAAGGATACAATATAAGAGATGTTGAGGTAACAAAAATTCATAAGTGAAACCATGTAAGACTATACTTAAAACCAAATAGAAAGTAGTAGCTCATACAACAAAACTAAATGCTCATAAATTCCTTTCCTAACTTTCCAAAACCGACAATAGTATAAAAGTCCCAAACGAGTCATGTGGGTGCAATGATACTAATATGAAGCTCATTAAATCAAGTGTAAGTAGATATGATCAAGTGGAAAACATAATAATAGCATCAATGAGAAACTAGCATATGAGATAGCATAAGCAATAAACCTTAGAGCCAATTAAAGTAAATGTTACCAACTAGTAATGATGATATGAATATGAATCTTAACTATAGGGAAACCAAAGCAACATTAAGCATAAGGAGTAGTAATCATTTTCCCCTTTTAAATTTTATAAGAATTCAACCTTCTTACATTTAATCATATAGAGAAGCTTAAGATTTTAATGAATTGATGATAGTAGCAAAGTAGAAGGATTAAATCTTAACTAATACATGCTTAAATTGGAATAGATTTAACCATTCACAAATAGAATCCATAATTTTATGTAATTAAGATCCCTACCAAGGTATAATGGAATAAATCACTCTATGAAATAATTGAAATCACCAAACTCACATAGATTTAGCAAGAAGTAATGAAAATCTGTCATCTTACCTAAAATGACAATAAAAAATGGAGGAAAGTGTAGAAAAATAGAAAGAGTAGATAAATCAACTTGAGAACTCACTAATCCTCCTTGGATTTAGTGTTTGAATGAAGGAAACTTGCCAAACTTTAACAATAAGGCAAACAAAATGAAGAGAAACTGAAATCTCATCTAAACTGAAGATTCCCAATGAATAGAATGAGAAAAATTCAAAAGAGTAGCATATCATGTGTGAAACTAACAAAAATCTCATAGATCTAGTGATCAAGGGATGTGAACTTACCAAAACTTCATAGATTAACAATCATGTGATGAAGAAACTAAAATACAAATCATATTGAATAATAGCCTTAAGGAGAATGATGGGAAATCAAAGGGAGTAACACATCATGTCTGAATACTCACGATCTTAGCCTTCTTCTTTGTCTATGTTCCAAAGTCCTCAAACACTTCCTTTCCTTTTGCTCTATTCTCTATAAAATGACGTAGATATAACATTAATCAAGTTGAACTAGAAGATTCAAGAAGAAAACTATCAATTTTAACAAGATTTTCAAGGTTGGGAGGGGAATTTACCCAATTGGGGAAGAACTCTCACACTTAGTTCCTAAATCCTCTAAACGTCTCTAACTCTTTCCCTTTTGATGTAAATGAGGCTATTAGAGTTTCTTTGTCATATTTCTAAGGATTTTGGTAAAGTTGAGAGGGTCCTTTACTCCCTAAAATGAAGAAAAATCGATTTAGGTTAAAAAAAATGTAAACAGTCATTTCGGATCAATTTGGAGGGTATCAGATTGATCCCCATAAGTCGGATCAATCCACATGGATGATGGATCGATCCGACATGTTTCTAGAATTTTTTTTGTAAAACTTTGTGGGGCCGGATTGATCCGGTAAGTGGCATATCGATCTACTAAGTGTGGATCCATCTGGCATGGATCGGATCAATTTGCCAGAATTTTCTAGGTTTGACCCCTTTGCACTTAAACCCCTATAACTTTCTCTAGATAACTTCTTTTTAGGAACCATTTATTGTGTTGGATCAAACACAATAGTCCAATCAAAGGCCTGAACCCTTAAGAGAGCCTGAGAGTTCCAGTTTTTTATTTGGCAAAAAAGTCATTCAAAGTTATTGGAAGGGACCAACACATGAAGGAAAGAACAACAAGAATAGAGCCTTGAGGATTTCAGAACTCAAATCCTTTTATCTTGGAGAAAAGAAGAAATGAAACACTTTTAAGGCTGGAGAGCAAGGGACCCAATATATCCACTTCCCAATCATAAAGATCCCTGCGAAAGTCAAATTCTACACATGACCATGCAAAGAGGGGGAAAGCACATCAACTAGGTGAGCATCTTTTTTATTAGAGAGGGTATACAAACGGGGATGGGAGAAAGATAGGGAAGAATCACCCCACCAATGGTATTTCCAAAATCTAATAGATTCACCATTTCCCACCACAAAACGAACGTGATTAAGAAATAAGGGAGGAAGACAAACATTATTTTTCTACAATAAAGACAAGGGAGGAGATACACAATTAGAGCAGTCCCAACCATTAAGATCCATTCCATATTTATTATGAATGATGGAATGCCATAAACTGTTAGATTCATTAGAAAACCTCCAAAGCCACTTACCAAGGAGAGCAAGATTCTTTTCCTTCAAATGCCCTAAACCCAAACCCCTAGCCATCTTTGGCCTGCAAACCTCCTTCCATTTCACCAAATGATCATTCTTTTCACCCCCACCCTCCCAAAGGAAGTCTCTTTGACATTTTTCCAAAACCCCCTGTACCTTCTGAGGCATCTTGAAAATTGACATGTAGTACATCGGCACATTTGACAACGCCGACTTAATAAGGGTGATACGAGTATATGACCCCCTAGCAAGATATACGACTTTTTCCACCCCTCTAGCTTCTTGAAATTTTTTCACCACTGGGTCCCAAAAAGAAATATACCTAAAGTTTCCCCCCACAGGCATTCCCAAATATTTTAAAGGCCAGGCCGCTAAATTGCAATCAATAACTTCAGCATGATTAGAGAGCGATGCACCATCAACACCAATACCTGCCAAGCAACATTTAGAGAGGTAAATCTTAAGCCCATAATAGACTTTAAATTAGCCACTTGCTCCACATCCGCATTCACAAAACAAATGGTGTCATATGCAAATTGGAGATGGGACACAAACAAACTATCCACATTGGCCTCAAAGCCATCAATGATACCAGCCTCCTCCGCACGGATCATCAAAGCACTGAAAGCGTCAAGCACTAGAGTAAAAATAAAGGGGGATAGAGGGTTCCCTTGACGAAGGCCGCGAGGAGACCCAAAGAACTCTTTAGACGTCCTGTTGATTAGAACAGAAAAATGAGGGTTACAAAGACATCCCATTGTCCACTTAATCCATTTAGAACCGAAACTTTTCTTCACCAGGACCCACCTAAGGAAATCCCAATCCACTCTATCATAAGCTTTCTCCATATCGATCTTACAGACAAAACCAGGTCTCCTACTTTTTTTCCCTACCATCCACTAACTCGGTAGCAACAAGGATACCGTTAACAATCTGCCTGCCTCGAACAAAAGCGCCTTGAGAATGGGGGAAACAACACCATCCAAAACTTGATGTAATCTCAACGAAAGGACTTTAGAAATAATTTTGTACAGACTACTAACAAGACTAATAGGTCTAAAATTTGAGGAATCCCGAGCTTCCTCCTTCTTAGGAACAAGAACAATAAACGTTGCATTCATATCCTTGCTAATAACACCTTTGTCAAATAATTCAACAAACACCTTCATAAGATCAACCTTAACAATGTCCCAACACACTTGATAAAACAACATAGAGAAACCATCAGGATCGGGCGACTTATCCTTATCCATAGAGAACATAGCTACCTTAACTTTCTCTTTCGAGAACGGAGCCTCTAATCGAAGCACACACTCCTAATCAATTCAAGAAGAGAAAAGATTATCAATAACCAACCTATCCACATGCTCCTTCGAGTACACACTCGAGAAGAAACAATCAGCCTCTTGGTTAATGACATCCATATCCATCACATCAACCCCTTGAATCTTCATTCTAGATATGAGACATTTACGCTTTTTGTCACAAGCCATCTTATAGAAAAACTTGGTATTGTTATCTCCTTCCTTTAACCATTTGCATTTAGCCTTCTGCTTCCGATGAATTTCCTCCTCCCTAAGGATAACCTCCATATCGCCCAATAAAGATTTTTTTACGTATAGCTAAAGTACTATCAATAACACCGTTAACCTCCACAAACTTATCAGTCTGATTGATTTCCTCCCAAATCTTCATCTTATTTTCCTTAATGTTCCCAAATGAAGTTTTATTTCTATCAATAAGCTTCCTTTTCACAAACTACAACTTCTGCATAAACATATGACCCTCTCACCCCGACACTTCACATTCAACCCACCACCTCTGAACACTATCCAAAGAGGAGGGGTGAAGCATCTATATATTTTCAAATCTAAAAGGAGCGCCAAAATTCATCTTTGAGTAAGAAAGAAGAATAGGCCAGTGATTAGAAGCAATCTTGGGGAGAGCTTCTTACGAAAAATGCAAATACAAGTCTTCCCAACAATTAGACACCAAGAATCTATCTAGCCTACAGTAAGTATGGAACCTCTTGGCCATTTATCCAAGTAAAGGAGCCATTTGATAGAGGACTATCTCGGAGGCCCGATGTATTAATGAATGCATTAAAATCCCTCACACTTCTCGTGATATTCCCTTGGTTTTTTTTCTTTCATGAATGAACCTAATAGTATTGAAGTCTCCACCCACCACCCAAGGACCAAACCAAGCATCCCAGATAGTGACTAGCTCCTCCCAAAGCTCACTGCAACGAGAAGCAGTTGAAGGCCCATAGACCCCAGTGATAAACCACTCAGCCTCGAAAGAAACGTCCTCCAAAAGGAGAGAAATCGAGAATAACCCCAACCAGACATCCTTTTTTCTAATTACACGCGGATTTCAAGCCAACAATATGCCACCAGAAGTGCCAATAGAAGGGAGAGCACACCACTCCGATAACAAAGACCCAACCGAACTGCGGACAAAACGGTCCCCTACAACTTCCTTCTTGGTTTCTTGAATAAGGATAAGGTCCAACATAAATTTGAACACACATTCCTTAACAAATCTTCTTTTCTCAACACCACCTAGCCCTCTTACATTCCGAGAAATGAGCTTTATGATGCAACTGTGTTCATTCCCCTACCCATCCTCTTCTGAGCATTAGAGCGGCAGCCGCCCACATTGCTGTCTTTCACATCTCATTCGAGATTCCTTAACTCCCTCTTACCCATTGATTTTTGAACCACCCTCCTCTGCACACTAGAGTTCACACTTTGCTTCGACCTAAGAAATTTTGATAATTTCACTACATTACCTTCCTTGTTGACAACTTTAAAGCCCATACGACTCACAATAAGATCAATACACTCAAAATTCGAAACCTGGAGCACATCCTCCTGCACAGCAACACCTGCAGACATTCCATTCCCCATGAATCCATCTTCAGCGCACAATCCTCCCTCTACAATCACTACAGGCTCAGCCTCAACATCAAACTTCGGATTAACCTCCCTAGGAGAGGGAACATCAACATAGCATTCCGCATTCTCATTCAATAGATTGGGAGGTCCATAGGAAAGAACAACAAAAATAGGAGAAACATGCACAGGACCAATAGACATAGAGGAAATTAAAGAAAGATTGGAAACAACATTGGATGTCAAAGAGAAAGACTTACCTGGGCTAACATCTGCTGCCATTGGAACATGCCCCCCCAAAGAGGGCGAAGACCTATCCTAAACTCTGGCTTTGCCAGGACCACACATAGGATCAGTAACCTCCAGAGAAGAAGACAAGATGGAACCTTTTGCAGGAAAATTGGAATTACTAGAACTGAAAGAATCCTCATAGTCGACCAGGCGCCCACCTTTCACAGGTGTGAAGAAATCCTGAAGATCATGAGGGGGGGACTCATCACCGCTGGAATCCTCATCCATAACAAACTCCTTGTTGGATTGCATCATAGAGCCCTGTCTAACATTCCCCAATTCCAAGGTATCCGAGCAAGACCTCACAACCCACAAGAGCTATTCTCCATCGAAGGAGGAGTAACTACTTGTGATGGAAACATAGGGGAGATGATGGGAGTAAAAAAAGCCATCCCCTTTGAAGCAGTAGTTGAGCCAGATTCCTCCAATTCCTTTGTTCCAAAACTCTCAGCCAAAACAGATAAACCTCCTTGATCAACAGAGTACCTAGGGCAAACCAACTCCATAGACATCCGAGAGTCGTAGGAAGATGATCTGACATGGATATTACGTTGATGAGAGCATTCCGGCTTCGAAAACTTACCTTCCACAAAACCAACATCCTCATCTAATCCCTTACCTCTCCCACTGCACAAAACATCAACTAACTCCTCTCGTCGCCCAGCAACTGCGAAGGACTTTAAGTCTCCTGTGATCCCCTTTTGTTGCCCATCTGCTAAAAAGGAAGAGGAAACAACCTGGTCTCGATTTATAAAACAGGGGTGAGGGTCTGCCAATGGGTCGAACCGGTTCGACCATCCCTAATTAAAAACCTTATAACCCCGATCTAGTTTGGACACAGCCCTGCTTGGCACAGGAAGATGCTTTGGCTGCCTCACCTTAGAGCCAACCTCTATAGCATCGACCACGTGCTGATGTCTTTCGAAAGCCCCAAGACTCTCCTGTTTAAAATTCAAATTTTGAACCACATTTAAATTCCTAATAACATTTAGAATTAGGTTTGCCCTAGCCTGTTCCACCATGGTGCGATTTGGCCGAGGATGGATGGTTGGGATTTGAGATGGCCAACCCAGATGCCCCCTTCCTTCTTCCCTGACCTCTCGACCCCTGAACTCCGGACATCCGGGTGCCTCCTTTTGCAGGTTGAAAGTGAGCACAACTGCCTCATCCACCAAAACCAAAATGGAAGATCCCATACTGCTATCCATCATAAGAATCCTAGGGATATTGCCCACAGATGCAGAACCCACCTTGATGCGAGCTACCGATATCACCTCATGCCTAAGCATTCAGCCATCCACTGCCAATAACCCACTGCATTGATCACCAATGGATTTAAACACCTCAGCCCTCTACTCGGACACCAAATTCGAACCCATCGACTACCCTTCACGGCTTCAATTGGAATAGAGGAGACTTCTGGCGACCATTTTTTGAATGTCACCACTCCTTTACCCACTCTCAAGCGACCAATAGTGAGAATATTCCTTAGGACATCCTTAGAAAAAGTGGCAAAAAACGCTCAGTTGGCCGAATAGGAAGTGGGCAGCATCACGTAACATTTCTTACCTGCACCTCTAAAATGATGTGAGACGGCCATTGCCACCGATCGCCAGGGAATTGCCACACCCCAAACATCATATTCCACCACGTTGGTCCATTCATATGAATCTGGAGGCTGGACCCATTTTGGCATCGAAGGATTAGAGACCTTAAAACTCGCTGGAATATCCACCTAAGGATTTGCAGAAACAACTCCTCTACAAAACATTTGACGTAACACTTCAAAACAACTTTTCCAACCAATGAAACCAACACCAGTTGGAACAATAACGGAGCTATTTCTCACCTTCAACCTTCCATTGGCATATTCGAATAAAGTTCCCCCATTCATTAGCTCCCCTAGACAAGAACATAGAGCTCCCTTTGAAAGGAACCGACTGTTGGAGCTTAATGTCTAGGGCAACCTCGCAAGCTTTACCAACAAAATCCAACACACATTCTAGCAACTTCAAAGGAAAATCTACCCCATGGGACCTACCATTCCCACATTCAACAATCGAGAATACCTCATTGTGTACACACAGCTCGAAGGACTTAGCCTCAACAACGAAGAATCTTTTCTTCCTTCATCTTTTTCTCTTTTGTTCTTACTATTCTCCATTTTTCTGGTTTTTAAAGTGTGTACAGCCTGAGTTTTTATATAATTTCATATGGCTAGAAATCTTGGAATAACCTGAAATTTGGTATACATACTCCTCATATACATTAGAATCACCCTATCCAATTTCATAATTTTTTGACATATGACTAGGGGTATTTTGGTCATTTTGAGTTTTTGACTAGAAATTATAGAATTTCCTTTTTGAGTTTCTTTCTCCTTTTCTTGTGTTAATTCTTCTAAGCCCCTCTAATCAAGCTTAAAATATGAATGTCATGTAGAATGAAATGGCTGGTTGCATTAATAGGGTAGGAAAAAAGGTTCTTGGAGAATCTAGAGGGAAAGTGCAACCACTAAAGAAACTTGATGGTGGAATGATGAAGTCCAAAAACCCATTAGAGATAAAAGTTATTGTTGTAAGGATTGATAGAAGACTAAAAATATAGAAGACCTAAAAAGATATAAAAATGCTTAAGAAAAATAAGAAGCTGTAAGCGATGCAAAATTCAAGGCGAATTATGACCTTTATCATAAGTTAGGTACTAGGGAGAGTGAGATGGGTGTATATAAACTTGCGAGAGTAAGGGATAAGAAATGTAGAGACCTAGACCATGTTAGATGCATTAAAAGTCAAGATCAAAGAGTCTTAGTAAAAGACGAAGAGATTAAAGAAAGGTGGAGGGGCTATTTTAAAAAATTATTAATTGAGAATCATGTAGGGAATGTTCGCTTAGGAATTGGTACAGTAGAGGAGATCAGAGATCATAGAAATCTTCGTAGGATTAGAGTGATGGAAGTTAAAGAGACTTTGAAGACGATAAAGATAGAAATAGCACTAGGACCAGATGATATCCCAATTGAGGTTTGAAAATGTATAGGAGACGATAGCTTATCATGGTTAACTAAACTTTTTAACAAGATCATTAGAACTAAAAAATGTCGGATGAGTGGAGGAAAAGTATTGTGGTTCCTATATATAAGAACAAGGGGGATATTCAAAATTGCACTAATTATCATGAGATCAACCTGATGAGCCATACAATGAAAGTATGGAAGAGAGTGATTGAGCATCGACTATGACGTAAAACTAGAGTGTCTGAAAATCAGTTTGGATTTATGCCTAGGAGATCAACAATTGAAGCTATTTTCTTGCTTCAGTGATTGATGGAAAAGTATAGATAAAAGAAGAAAGATCTTCACATGGTCTTTATTGACCAAGAAAAGGCATATGATAGAGTACCAGGAGAGATTATTTGGGGGGTTTCGGATAAAAAAGGGGTCCCAAGTAGATATATTGACCTAGTTAAGGATATGCATGATGGAGCGATAACTAGTGTTAGGACAAACATGGGAGAGACAAGGGAATTTGTGATCACAGTACGCTTGCACCAGGGGTTAGCATTGAGTCCTTACCTTGTTGCCCTAGTTATGGATGAGTTGACTAGGCATATACAGGAAAAGGTGCAATGGTGTATGCTGTTTGCTGATGATGTGTTGATTCATGAGACTAAAGAGAGGGTAAATGCCAAGTTAGAATTATGAAGGGATGTTTTAGAATTAAATGGTTTTAGGATAAGCCGGACTAAAACAGAATATATGGAATGCAAGTTTAGTCAAAATAGGAGTAGAAATGAAGGAGTAGTTATAATTGATGACCAAGAGATACCTCAGAGTGACCATTTTTGTTATCTTGGTTCAAACATGCACAAAGGGGGAGATATTGTAGATGATGTTACTCATAGAGTTAGAGCGGGATGGTTGAGTGGAGAGATGCTTCTGGAGTTTTTTGTGATAAATGAATACCACTAAAATTGAAGGAAAATTTTTATAAGAAAGCTATAAGACCAGCCATGCTTTATGGAGTAGAATGTTGGGCAACCAACAAACAACATGTACATAAAATGAGTGTGGCTGAAATGAGGATGCTGAGATGGATGAGTGGCAAAACTAGAAATGATAAATTTAGGAATGAATTCATTTGTGGGAGTTTAGGGGTAACGTCAATAGGCAATAAAATGAGGGAAAATCGATTGAGATGGTTTGGGCATGCGCAACGAATACCAATGACTGCACCAATGAGGCGGAGTGAGATAATACAAGTTGAAGGTGCTAGAAGGACTAGAAGAATGCCAAAATTGATCTGGGTGGAGGTAGTAAAGAGGGACATGACAATTTGTAATTTAATAGCAGATAAGACCCTAAACAAAGCGGAATGGCGGAATAGGATTCGTGTGGCGGAACAGGATTCGTATAGCCGACCCTAAATAGTTGGGATAAGGCTGTTTTGTTGTTGTTGTATCGGACCCAAAAATTCAATCGATGATCGCCAATGTACTTTGAACCTGAGGGATCCTTACATCATCATCATTATCGATGCCAACTTCTGTACTTTTCTAGGATTATATTATAAGGATGTTTTCAAACCTTTTGTGCCTGGCATCAAGGGTGACACATGGCTAAAAACCAACATTGGGTGCAAGAGGGGTTGGTAACCTTTTTTTTGTCACGCATCACCCAATGCTGGCACAAGATGTGCTATTTCACAAGAGAAAGTTTGCTCTCATGTTCTTTATATCCGAGAGGTTGTACCGTTTGCCCCCTCACAGGGGGGTAGTGCACGAGGGATCCACATCCTTATAGAAAAGATATTTTGTCCAAGAAGTGCCGTCCAGGATACCATGAGGCTTTAAATAGAATAAAATAGGCGGGACTTTGATAGAATTTCAAAATCCCGCCCATTTTATTTCATGTGAAGCCCCATGGTATAGGGCAAGGGTGTTTTGTTTAGGATGTACTGTTTGCCCATCAAGGGTGGCAACGAATTGAGCAGAGCTGAGTCGAGGTTTGCCCATCAAGGCTTGGCTTGTCAGCAAGAAAAAAATATGCTAAATAGTCTAATGACCCATTAATCCGATGTATCCATTATAACTTGGATTGCATCCTTATCCTTAATTATTTAACACTACTATGTTTTACACACACGCATAAGATTAACAACCACCAGCTTTTTGCAAGCTGAACAGTTTTGGATTAGGCTTGTTTAACAAATGAGTTTAAATCCAGGTTCAGGCTCAGCTCGGCTCAGGCTTAACTCATGACGAGCCAAACTAATTCGGCGGAGTACATCTTTGACAGAACATCCTTACCTTGTATAATGAAATTTGCACCGATTTAGCACCTTGGTTTGGTTATAGTTTAAATCCAGGTGCTTTTGTGATAAAAAGCACCCGACTGATGTGTCAGACCCAGCACCTCTTTTTGCATTTATTTTCCTAAATACCGTAAAATTATAACTCACCCACTTTCTTAGAAAATGAATTTAAATGCGTGTGTTAATCAATTAGTAATCGCGAATCTAACAGGTTAGAAATTGCTTCTATTGAAAGTGGTTATTCTTATTCTGCTTATTTTAAAAGCATTTTTTGCATGTTTACTTGAAGGATTGAAAATATATTTTTATTTATTTTCAGTAGAAATCTATCTAAGTCCAAGCACAAATTTGTATTATCTATGTCTTCTTTAAAAACACATGCTTCCATGTTTTTTTCCCAAAAAAATAAAAAACTTTTGTACTTCTGTGTCTTGTGCCTTATTTTTCTTTTCGGCGAGCCAAGTGCAAAATAGGATTTTGGGAGAAAAACATTGGAGAATGATTTCTCACGTGGTGGAACCAAACGCAAAAGAGAGGGTCAAATAGAGATATAGCAAAAAAAAAAAAAAAAAAAAAAAAGTTTAAAACACCCAAAAATACAACAACATATATTTTATACTTAAAAAAGAAAAACAACGGCATATGTTTTCCATATAAAAAGCC
>JAOXJP010079754.1:0-15021 GCA_025762735.1 Platanus orientalis
ACTTATAGTCCCAACACAAACCCCTATTGTATTAGAACCTTTACAAAGACTCTAACTTCAGTTTCTATTCAACCTTATGCCTACGGCTTGGGTTTTTAACCAAGTGTTATTTGGTAGTACTTACCTGCCACAAAACCTGGGTGCTTCCAACCTCCTGAGGTATTGCTACTTCTTTTTTAAAACTTTGCTATTATTATCTTCCCTTGGGATACATCTAGACATTCTCTGTTTTTCTCAACCATCGATCTACCTTAGTTAATCTTTATTTCCCTCTCATTATCATTAGCTTGAATCCATAAACCTATAATACACTTAGTCTGAGTTCTGTTGCTGGAGGCTTCCCTCCTTCTATTATTAAGCCCTTAACCTATTAAGTCTCCTTCTAACTTCAAGGTATAGTTAATTACTGTCATATTGTTATTAGGGAAACTAATTTCATGTGGAGCTCCTTGGGTGGTCTATGCAAAACAGAGTTCTAACTTCAGATTGAAGCACTTGGTAAATGCATTATAGTGGATAAACTCATTGCACGCAAGACAATAATCCCTAATTCTTGTATCACGTGTAAAGAGGATGCAGAAAGTGTGGATCATCTATTCCCTCAATGCAAGCTTTGTCAGGTCTAGTGCCATTTCTTTTAAATTTTGGTGTGTCCTGGATTTGTCTGTGAAGTTTCATGGAGCAGCTTCATGGATGTTGGATTGATGGGTTAAGTTGCCAAGATCATAATCTTTGTTCTATTTAATATTTGGTTGTTGTGGAAGGAAAAGAAGTTAAACTTGTGATAAAAAAGCAAAGGATGACATACTCAGTGATCCAAAGGACAAAAGCTCCCTTTTCTCCTAGAATGTCTATCTCAAATTAAAAGCTTATAGTTAGATAAACCTTTTCGTGAGGTGGGATGCCACTATAGTGACAATGAATAGTCATGTTTTGTACTCATAGGTAGAAAGTGATAAAATGAATCAACAATATAGCTATATTTTGTACAAAAGGAATGTCCCTTTCCTTCAAATAATGCCAAATCTCATCCTTACAATAAACAAGAGCTACTATAGATCACAGAACTCAAGTCCTAGAAAGTTAGATCCAAATTGCTAGGTACATTGCTAAATGAATTGCTAATGCAACTCATCAGATGCCTTAGAACCTACATGTGTATCAGATCCTACTGAATAGGGTGCTTCATATCGGTGCACACACTAGGTGATTGGGTATCACAACTGCTAAAAAATTTCATTTATGGAACTAACATTCACGAACAATGCTAATACAACCCAAGAGGAAGAAATCAACTATTTGACTCCAAAAAATAATTGCTAAATAATATTTAACAAAACTATTTAGGAATTATCAAACGATTTGCATATTCACCTAAGACCAAGAGAATGCACTTTTCAGTGTGTGTGTATTGGAAGCACAACACCCACAAGATCAATAAATAAATAAATAAAATCTAGTTTCTAGTGCTTTGCAGAAGGCCAAACTACTTCACCACATCCACCAGTCCAAACAATAGAATAATTCTTTGGTTTGTTGACCTTCTTGATTGTTGCTCTTGTTTTCCACCTTTAATAAATTAAGTTATTCATAAAAAAAAATAGTGAATTTTCCCATTCACCTTTCATTTGGTCCTAAGTGTATCTTTCCCTCAAAGTTGGGTTGGTTTTTTATTGTAAATCTCAATTTCTCATGATGGGATGCACAAGAGAGAAATAGTCTTGTTTAGTGTGGATGCAAATAACTCACAATCATCATCCTAAACATATTACAATGGAGGCATGGAGCTTTAGAAATTCCTTTAGTTTCTTTTTTCTATATTTGACAAACAACACCACCTGAACAAAGTTCAGGTAGCATGAACAGAACCCTTCCCTTTGAACTTTGATAGTAACATTCAACTATCTGTTGTAGTTTGATAAGTAAAATATTGCAACAAATTCCTTGCATGAGGTGGCTTTCAAATTCCTTTTACCTAAGTAATTCTCTTCTTTTAGATGCATAGTTACTTTGATGAGAAATTCCTTTTCACATAAAGTTTGACTGAGATTGAACACTCTGCATTCTTTTATAATTTATTCACTTATTATTTATCAATCACAAATATAACATATTCTTTGAAACAATTTAATATTGACCATAATCTCAATTAGAAAACCATCAAATGGTAAGCATGAATGTGGGGCAAGCATTAATGGAATGTTCAATGCTATGTTTCAGATGATGGATAAGGGTTGGATGAAGAAGTCTAGGGTTTCTCCTGAGTACATTAAAGGCGTGGAAAGATTCATTGATCTTGCAATAGAATGTGGAGCAAGCATTAATGAAATGTTGAAGTGCCCGTGCATTGAATGCAATAATGTATTGTATCAGGACAGGGTAAAAACATCTGAACACTTGGTATGTAATGGGATTGTAGAAGGATACACCGTATGGTATAAACATGGGGAGCCCACATCTAGCCAAATTGGTAGATCAAGACAAGAAAATTTGTTAGATGCTGGTGCCGATGTGAATGACTCGGGCAATGATATGCAGGCTATGGTGCAAGAAGCGTTCGGAGTCCAATATCCAGTACTTGATGATAGTTCTGATCAAGGGGCAAATGATATACCCGGAGGACATGCAACAAGATTCTACAAATTGTTGGAAGAGGTTGAGAAAGAGTTATACCCAAGGTGTACAACACACAAAATTGTCTTTCATTATTAGGTTATGGCATATCAAATGCCTAGGTGGATGGAGCAATAAATCGTTCACTATGTTGCTTAACTTGTTACACGAGGTACTTCCTGAGGGGCACACATTGCCTAATACATTTGGACAAACTAAGAAAATTGTTTCAGAGTTGGGACTTCATTACAACAAGATTGATACGTGCCCAAATGATTGTATGTTATATTGGAAATACTCCACTAACAAACAGTCATGTCATGTTTGTGTTACTTCACAATGGAAGTCTACAGATTGTAATGTAGATGGAAATAAAAGGAAGGTAGCTACAAAGATTCTTCGTCATTTTCCTCTAAAGCCAAGACTGCAGAGGTTATACATGTCATCTAAAATTGCATCGAACATAAGATGGCATGATGAGGAGCGTAAGAGAGATGGAATCCTAAGACATCATGCTGATTCACAGGCTTGGAATCATCTCAATAGTATCTATCCAACATTTGCATCAGAACCTCGCAATGTAACACTCGAGTTAACTAGTGATGGTTTCAACCCATTTAGGACAATGAGCCTTGCACATAGCACATGGCCTGTAATTTTGGTTCCGTACAATTTACCACTATGGTTATGCATGAAACAATCAAGCCTGATGCTGTCATTGCTCATCTCGGGGCCATATGGCCCTGGGAATAGTATCGACATATACTTGAGGCCTTTAATAGAAGAGTTGAAAGAATTATGAGAATTTGGAGTTGAGACATATGATGCCTCGAGGAAAGAGATGTTTCAATTGCATGCAACTTTGCTTTAGACTATTAGTGACTTTCTAGGGTATGCCATATTATCGGGTTGGAGCACAAAAGGGAAGCTAGCATACCCTTTATGTCATGAGGATACCTACTCTCGATGGTTGTGCCACAGTAAGAAACATTGCTATATGGGTCATCGTCGATTTTTACTGATAGATCATCAATTCCAAAGGCAGAAGCACTCTTTTGATGGCTCAGTAGAATATAGACAAGCTATGGTTCCACTAACTGGATCAAGTATCTTGGACAAGTTAACAAATATTTCACATACATTTAGTTTTGGGAAACAACCCATGTGGCAGAAGAGGGCAAGAAACGTAAATGATGACAACATGATATTTAATTGGAGGAAGAAGAGTATATTTTTTGAGTTGCCATACTGGGAGCATAATTTGCTAAGACACAGTTTGGATGTGATGCATATTGAAAAAAAAATGTATGTGATAATATAACTAGGACTTTATTAAATGTGGACAGAAAAATGAAGGATCATTTAAAAGCACGTCTCGATTTAGTTGACATGAAGGTTAGGAAAGAGCTCCACCCACAATGGCAATCAAGTGGCAAAACTGCTTCTATACTACTTGCATGTTATAACATGAACAAGAATGAGAAAGAGATGTTTTGTAAAGTGTTGAAGAATGTGAAAACCCCGGATGGTTACTCATCAAATATTTCGAGGCGTGTTAATGCTAAAGATCGCAACATTTCTGGTCTTAAAAGTCATGATTCTCATGTTCTAATGCAACAATTACTTCCTCTTGCAATAAGAAGGACATTGCCCAAATATGTAACATATGTGCTGATAGAATTGAACAACTTCTTTCGTGAATTATGCTGTAAAGAATTTCAGGTTGATGATTTCAAAAGTCTTGATGAGCGCATTGCAGTAATCTTGTGCCATTTAGAACGGATTTTCCCTCCTACATTTTTTGATGTTATGGTGCATTTGACCATACATTTAGCTTCAGATGCTATACTAGGAGGACCTGTCCATTATCAATGGATTACCCCAAGATATACTTTGGGGACGATTTCCTTGTGCAAGACCCCAAGAAATCAAGAAGATGCATAATGAATAGTTCATCAATTGGTTTAAGAATGAGGTAGGTTACAATAAAATCATATTATAATTTGGAAATCTACTTATCTTCATAATCATAATAAATACTTAACCATTTTACCCCCCTCCAATCAGGTTCGACATGAGATCAAGGCAAATATTAGCATTGAAGAAGGAATTGACATGCTTGCAAAAGGTCCACATCCTATTGCTACTAGATTCACTGCCTACACCACCATGTCTGGATATACATTTTGAATATTAGATAAGGACTGAAGAGCACAAACTCATAATAGTGGTGTTGCAGTTATTGTAGAAACACCAAGTTATGCAAGCTCGAGGGACATGACCCTAGTTTTTCGACCCTTGACGTATTATGGTCGTGTAATAGACATAATCGAGCTGACATATTCTGATGTCCTCAAGTTTGTACCTCTCAAGTGTGATTGGGTTGACATAAGAGCACGGAATAAAGGAATTAAGACTGATGAACATGGATTTACACTTGTAAATTTTTCAAGATTATTGTACTCAGGTCAAAAAGGGACTGATGAACCATATATCTTAGCATCTCAAGCAATGCAAGTTTTCTATGTGGAAGATCCAAGTGAACCAGAGTGGTGTGTTGTCGTCAAGATTAAACCCAAAGACAAGTTTAATGTGACAGGCAAGCTTGATGTAGAAGTGCCTCTATATGAGTCGTATGGACAACAACCACCACATGACGTTGAGGATACCAATGTTGTCAATTGGTTGAGGCCAAATGCAGAGGGAGAAAATGTCATCGCAAATGTGGAAGCGTTAGTTGCACAACAAGCTCATCTAACTGCAATCATTGAGGAGGAAGATGAAACAGATTTTGATACTTAATGATGCAACAAAAGAACCTTAAGTTACATGATTTGGTCTGATAGAGCTTAAAATTCTGTACCCAAACACTAGATGAGGGTTTAAGTTGATTGGAATATGTATTAAGCTGAATAATGGTTAGTTTTTAAATATTTCTTTTGCAAAATTTGTACAGCTCCAATTCTTATGTCAGGTAAGCAATTACCCTTGATTAGTTTTTTGATATTGCTTTTACAAAATTTGTCCTAATATGTTAAAAAAATTTCAGAATTCTTATTTGATAGTGTTTTTCTTCCTTTTTTTCATGCTAAGTAGGTACAACTTATTTTGGGTACAAATTGAGATATTCTATTGTGAAGGGTGTACATGAGGTACACCTTAACAATTGTGAAAAGGACTGAAGTTCTGATGATACGATAGAGTTAGAACCAACCCTGTAAAAGTTGCTTCTATATAGATAGACACCCAATGAACTGATTGTAGAGTTGTAGCTAAGTTATAAGGAATGTGGTTGTAGTATAAGGCTCACAAATAGAATATATTTAGTTCATGTATAAGCAAAACATTATGGTTACTAGACCTATTTAAGTTCTGGTATATGTCAAATAGCGGCTAGACTTCAGGCTCATGGGACTGGGGTCAAGCTTATAATAGTATGGTAGAAGGGACTATGGACTGTTACAACCAGGTTCAGAACATACCTTTACATAGTGAATGAATACTAGAGTATAATTAGGTGAGGTTGTGGAATAAATAGCAGGACAGGTAATAGAATAAAGCAATAAAGGTTTTAGGGCAGGAACATATCAACTTTTGAGGGAATTTATCTGGGACAGATTCAAGCAATGATATTTTGATGGATGTTAACCAGGCTGCAAGGGATATAGGAAATAAGGTTGTAATAGTTTATGGTTTCGGGTTATTTTGGAGGTCTTGAAGGGTATGAGTGGGGCTGACTTAGTTTAGAAGTATCTCCAAACATGCAGCTTCTAGTCCAAAGTTTGAGTCACAACAACACTGGCCACACACACATTACCATGAACAACAATCATTATTTAAAAAGTTTATAGCTTTAGCTACTTGGTGAAATCCCCATGCATAATACTCATCTCTCCAATGTCCACATCATACATTCTATGTAACATGGCCTACAATATTACTATATAGCTATTAATCTATAACATTAGGTACATATTTGTGTAACAAATATAAAATTATATACATATATATTAACTTAACTGATACAAATGACGAGCTAGTGGATCACTATAGATCCATATTCAGTTCCTTTATAATCAGATTTTTTTTTCTAAGCAAATCAAATTTTTATTTGGAGCGAGGACAAAATTGGGATTTCCATATGTTTCCAAAGGTACATATGTATGTATGCCAATCAAATGTTGTAATATGTACTATTTCTTTTGTATTTTCTTCTTTCATGTTACTTGTCCTTTTTTTCTCTCTAAATTTCATTTGAAAATAAAATTCAGTCCACCATTCAATGAATAGCAGAAATATTGTGGTTTTTGGGTCACTATGGGTTTGGCCACATTATTTTTTATTTGGAGGAAATAATTTGCTTAACATAGATCCCACGATCTCCCACAACTCAAGCAACAACATGAAACTCAGCTGCATAGTGGCGGCTATGAAATAACCAACTTTTCAGATGAATCACCAACAACCATATGCTATACATCACCGTTTAATATAAATTCTTAATTTTTTGTAGATGGATCACCAACAACTAACTTTTCAGGAGAGTGTCTTAGCACCAAAGAAGAGAGGAAGAGGATGAACAAAGTGTTATTTTTTATTAAATGGAAATAATGAGAAATTACAAGTCATGTGGGATGGGGAACAACCTTGTGGAAAGAATGTGGGATAGTTTACATGGTATTAGGGACTTTGGTAAGAGACCGGGCAATATTTCCTATTGTATTGTATTCATGGCATAAAGTTTCAGATGAGAAGAAAGAAGATGCATGGGATAAGGTTTTGGTAAGCAATATTATGATTTTTAGACTTTATATGGTTTTTTCATCAATCATATATAATGGCTTCACAGCTTTCTTTGACCACTTATATAATTTGGAGTTAATGACTATTATCTGCTAATATATCCGTTTAAAGCAGCAATACAATTTTATGATTGTGGATTTTAGCTAATTTGTAGTCATGTAAATGTTGTGTAAATGAAGTTTGACATTGATGTGGCAGCAAAGAAGTGGACTATATCTTCGCTTGGTAAAAAATGGACCGACTACAAGTGCAATTTGAAATGTAAATATTTTAATCCATGCACTACTCAAGAAGAGTGTGATAGATTACCATGTCCAAACAATGTGGATGCAAGGCAATTGAGAACACTCATTCATTTGTGGGAATCAGAAGAAGGGCAGGTATATTGCAATCATGAATGAATGTTCATTAGTTCTAATTTACATATTATACTCCTAATATCACTAATAATTCCATATAGGCACGGAGTAGTAGGAACAAAAAAAAATCGTTCAAAACAAACTTTGGTGCATATAGCTAGTAGCAAAAGCTTTAGACAAATACAATACGAGGAAGTATGTATTTTACTTTGTGATGCATGCATTCCATTTTTTGTGTATGTACCTTATCTTTTATTTAGGAATTATTAACTTTAATTAACTATCCATTGATGCAACAACTTAAAAGAGGAACGGATGACCCACCCTCTCAAACTAAAATCTTCATAAAAACACATACTAGAAAAAATGGTAGTTATATTAATGAAGATGTGAGAAATAAGATTGTAAGTTATATTGACTTAATGAAACAAGTTTTATTTTCATATTTAAATGTTCTTTTCATTTGTCTTTTGACCTCATGTAGTTAAACTAATAAAGAAATTCATGGATTGTAGCAACAAATGAAAGACTTGATGGCAGAAGAGGGTGCTCAAGACTCATCATTTCCTTCACCTAATGATATATTTTCTCAGGTAATGGGCCCTAAAAAGCCAGGACGAATCTGGAGATGTGGTCATGGAGTGACTCCAACTAGCTTATGGGGGGCATTGTTTAGTCATGGCACAAGTTCAAGAAATGAATACAATGCAATGAAAAATCAAATTTTAGAACTTCAAGAAGAGAGATCAAGGTATAAAGGAGAAGTACAATAACTTAAAGATGAACAAAAGGAACTAAAATCACATATGGATGAAATGAGGAGGTTTTTTGAAGCTCACATGGGATAGGTATAAACATATGACTCATTTCTAGTTGATAGAATTAAAAGTGTTAGAAATTGTCTATACAATTGTTAATGAACTAATTATTGTCTTTTTAATTGTGTAGGGTGGTGGTGTTTAATTATGTAATGTCAGCTCCAACAATGGTTCACGACTTATTTGGTCATAAAGATGGATTTTGTGTCTTTGGCTACTGAAAACAAAAAATAAAGAATTTTATTGTTTTAAGACATGGTTGTTTCTTTTTATGAATGAAGGGGAAATTTGTATTTTGTTATGTGCATGAAGTGAGTGAATTTATCTATAACTAGATTGTTATAAGTAATGAAAAGTGATATTAATTTTTTGGATTTGGATAGGTATGAAGTGTGGTGAATGAATTTATGGTTATGCAAGAAATATTAGAATAAAAACAGGGTTTATGTGGTGAATGAATTTGTGGTTATGCATGGAATATTGAAAACAGGGCATATGGAAAAAAATAGGGTTTATATTTTACAATTGGAAAATATTTTTAAAGGCAGTTTCAAAACCTTCACTAAAAGTTTAAAAAATGGTGAGCTGACTTTTAGCAAGGATTACAGAACCCCCATTGAAAGCCATTTTTAGCAGCGGTTAAAACCCTGCGGAAATTTAAAATCAATTATTTTTAATGACATTAGCAACGGTTTTGATATTGCCTCTAAAAGTTTAAAAAACTCATTTTTCTAGTAAACTGATTTTTAGAAAGGGTTACAGAACCCGTGCTAAAAGCCACTCTTGACGGCGGTTTTAACACCCGCGGAAATTTAAAATTAGTTATTTTTAATGACATCACAACTAAACATATATATGTATACATTAAAACAGTAGCCTCACGCCCCTTTCGCCCTCGTCCATGTTGATGCTCTCTTAAATATTTTTCTAATTTTTCGATAATACCCTTTAAAAACCGTACTTCTCTTCTTCACCTCTCACGCATCCCATCATATATCATCTATCTATAACAGTTGGAATTTGATTTTTTTTCTTCTTTGTGAATAAACACGTCTTTTGGTTTATAACTTCCTCTCATCCTCCTTTTTAAATGGGTTGCTATCGATTTCTTCTTTCTTACGTTCTCACTCTTATCTCTCATCCCAAACACTCTCCTCTCTCAATATTCAAATATTTTTTTTATTTTAATTTTACAGGTTAAATATTTCTGTTCAAGTTCAAATACTAATCCACAAAACCAAAATAGGTAAGGATTCCCCTACTTTCTTATTCCAGTAGCTATTGTGTGTTACTTTGGTTTTTACGTATTTTCTTAGACTTGGTTATCTTTATCCTTTTTGTTTTCATGTTTGAAGTTTTGGGTTCTCAACACTGTTGGTTCATTCCAAATTAGATAATTTAACAATTTCACTTGATTTAATATATAAGATCTTTTTTTCTATTTGCGGCTTATTGGATTGTATCATAAAAACTCACATTATCTCTCTCCAAGACCCTCCTTTTTTCTTCTAACATCTCTCTCATTATTCAATTCTTTCCCATATCCTAAAATGTCTCGCTAGAATATCTTTCCCTATAAACTTTTACCATCCAATTGTCTCCCATATCCTTAAATATCTCCCCATAAAATCTCTTCCTAAATTCTCTCACAAAAATAATATAACTATATATAGAGAGAATATTCACTAAATTTATTTTTATAATGAGAAATTCTATCTATATCTATCTATATATATTAAAGCGCTTACGTGGACACTCCCTTTCTCATCCATAAGATTTCACTCAATGCTTAGACGCGTATACCATTCACCACAATGGTTGGATTTTGAATTAGTAGCCTATCCATCAGTAGACATGACCTATGTGTAAAACGACTACACACATTGCTTCATGACTTCTCTTTCTTTCTTACCATTTCTCTCTCTTTATCAAATCATTCTAGTCTATCTCTCTTTCTCTCTCTCTATCAAATTACAACAGCCGGATCATCACAAAATCATAGCAGACTCAACAAAATTGGCAAAAAAACATCAGGTCTGTCTTTTAACCCCATCTCTAAACCCACTCTTTAACAGAGGATTTTTTTTATTTTCTAGATATATTGAAGAAAGGATTTTAGGAAAGTGATGGAGTTATTTTCTTTTCTTTAAGAAATGAAACAAGTATTAAGCTGTTTTTAGGAAACAAATTGAAGATATGTTTCCCATCACATTCCACTATTCTATTCTTCCATGTTTTCATCATAAAATTTCTCTATCACCAAAAATTCTATCTTAATATTTTATTTCCTATCCTACCACATTCCAATATTCCATACTTTTATTTCTTATCTCCTAAAATCTCTCTCATCTCTTTCACTCCTATAACTCATTCTCTTGCCCTTCTCCAAAACGTAAGAAGACTTTATGTTTTGTTTCCTTATGAATTTTTCAACACTCTCTATCGTTACCAGGTCTGTCTAACCATCCAAACCTCTTAGTTTTTTCTTTGTATTGCCAAGAACTGCAATTCTATAAGTCAAAAAGTGCAGAATTCAGAAAAATTATAGAAACACTGAGCATTGCTCCTTTTTGTTCATGGTTATAATTCAATGATAGTAATTTATGCTAAATATAACCTGTAGAAAAACTGCATCAGGGATAGAGTCCTCATTGTAGAAAAACTTCAAACTATTCTTAAGAAGGTAGGATCATCATAGTATAAAAGGTACCAGTAATGACATTATGATGACAAAACACAAACTAGCAACAGTTAGAATGATTTTTCAGAAGCATGCCATTGTTTGTTGCAATAGTTCGGTATTAGCAACTAATGTTATCTTTGAAACTAAGCGTTTGACGAGTGTCAACCATGCCAGAGAGCATAAATTGATCCTTGACCACAATCCACCGACCCACTAGACTCTTGATTTGAGAAAATGAGATAAAAAAATCTCTATTGGAAGATTTATCCACTTTGAATATATCAAGCTTTCTATATATTAAAGGTCAAATTTGAGAAGTTATTAAAAAATGAGATCCTCTCTAAAGGAAACAAATGTTATGTGATGAATAAGAGTGTATGAGTCTCTGTGATGAACCATAAATTGACACGAGATCAAATTTTTTTGTCCCTAACTTTGTCTGTCCCCATGCTACCGGCTATAATATATATATACCCTATGGAAGTAGTAGAGAGAAAAACGGATTTCCACAAAAAAAAAGTAAAAAGTGAACCACCACAAAAAATGAACCATTGCTAGGTTCCAAACCAATCTTCACTTATTAATTACTAACCACTGACTTGCTTGCTTATAAAAAAAATAAAAAAAAATTATTAGACAAAATTGCAGTACTCTCTAACATCTCTTTGGCTTCCAACTCCTAAAATCTCTCAAATCTTCCACTCACATTATTTCTATAAACCATTTCAACCAACTTCATTATTCGTTTTTCCTAAAATCACTCTTTTAAATAAATAAAGCCTCTTCATATTGATAACTTTATACCTCCCTAAATCTCTCTCCTTAGTAACTAAAACTTGCTTTATTTTTCTTTCTCCTAAAATCTCTCAATCAAATAAAACATTGGTAATTTAATATCTCTTAAAATCTCTCATCAATTAAAACGTCTCTCTCACTCTCTCAACATTGCATTGCTTCCATTCTTTCTTTTTTTTTCTTTTTTTTCTTTTTTAATTTTTTTCTTTCTCTCTTCTAATAATATTCCATTTCTTTCTCCTAAATCTCGCCCTACACAATCTAATCCCCCTCATATCATCACCGGTATATCCCTTAAATAAAATCTTTTTAATCCCAAAACATCCTACCTTATCATATCTATTCTATTACACTAAGGCAAAGGGGATGACCCTCAATGAATGCAACGTGGACCACTATGAAACTTCTCCCCCTGCCCTCCTTTTTTAACTTACACATATTACAAGAGGCTGCCTTGGTGCCAAAGTCCACATTGGAATGGTCATCAATCACACTCGATCATCTCTATAAAATGCTATCCTATTACATGCCCACGTGGACCAATCTCTCTCCCTCCCAAATGAGTTACTTTTACAAAAAAACATTTATTGAAACGGTTAGGCATCTCTTGATAAAAAGCCACAAAAAAGAAGGATTTTGTCCATATACATGTACACAAATACAAAAACCAAAGAGTTGCATATGTTAAACACATCCAATGATTCTCTATATAATGGATAAGTATTCATTTCATTTCTTATCTAAAACTCTAATTTTACTCTATCTAATGACACGTCTCCCACTTATAGTATTTTAAAGTTCTCTTCCTCACATATTTCCCCTGTCTCCTCTCTCTGTCCCTTGTTTTGATGGATGAGTGATGGAGATAATGACCTCTTGCATGCTGAAGACGTATCATGTATTGATTGCTGTGATTTTATAGTGATTGATCAAGTTGGTGTCATGGGCAATGTCTCCCCAACTTTCTTCAGGTTCACATAAAAATATATGTTACAAGCATGAACAAGACAGATGGTGGGTTCTCTCTCTGCATACCAAATTTTTTTGGTGGGGGACCAAATGAGTCTACTCAGGCATTATCATGAGAATCTGCTGGCCAATCATAGAAGCTGATAAAAGATAATATGGCAAATCTCTAAACGAGAAGGAAATGAGATCGGTGGGGGCTTCTCATCCTTCTTATATCTAGGTAAGCATTAACCCCATATGTGGTTTCTTAATATTGCTTTTGCAAAATTTATGTATGTTAAAAAACTTTCAAAGGTCTCTTATTTTTTCAATCTTCTTATTCAATTCAATGAGTTATTTAATTAGTTTTTGCTTCCATTTTTCCGGTTGTTTTTTTAGATTACTATTTATAATGATATCATTTTGAAAACAAATCCTCTGCAACAAGCTTAAATAACATTAAACATAAATTGCCTTAAAAAAATGACAACTGGTATCATATATATATATATATATATATATATATATATATATATATAAACAATAGCCTTACACCCCTTTCTCTCTCATCAATGTTGACAGTTTAATTAATTTTTTATTTATTTCCAAAACACCCTTTAAATATGGTACTCTCAAAAGTCTCTCTTCCAACTCTTGAAGTTTTTCCATTTTTTCTCTCACATAATTCATTTGTGTATTAGGACTCCTATTTTATTTGTTAAGATTAAGACTTTTATTAAAGGTCTTTTTTTCTCACCTCCCTTAAAATCTCACCATATATTTATATCCTATCAAATCAAAAAATCTCTTTATATTTATCTCTGCAAAATCGTTTTCCTAAAACATTTACAAAAATAAAATAAAAAATCTCTCTATTTTTATTTTCCACCAAATTGTTTACTAAACAACCCCTTAAAATCAAGAGATAGGAATAACTCTTAGCCTTTTTAGAAATAATTTATATATCTTTATCTTCTCTAGAATCCCGCAATCTTCCTCTCATAATTTTATCTCCCCTAAAATCCCTTTATGTATCTATATTATATGTTAAAGCAAAGAAATCTAATGTGATAGTTCTCTTTACTTCCATTCATACATGTATATCACACATGTGAGAAACTTTATTTCTTTTCCTATTTTGTCTCATTTTTCTTCCTAAAAATCTTCTGTAATGTCCATAAATCTCTCCATAACGTGTCTATATCTCTCTACTCATTCTCCCCCCTCTTGAATATTCTTTAATATTAAACCATGTTTCTTCTTTTTTTTATTTTCATTAAATAACTCAATAATCCATATTATTTCACTTTATTATTTTTCTTAATTATATGTAATGTTAATTTACTCATATTTCTATTTTTTTTTTCATTTGTTCATTAAAACTTTAACTAATTAAATTCCTAAAATCTCTATAAAATTTTATTATCCTAAATACTTTGTACATATATGTTATGTTTTTCTTCTTATTATTAAAAATTAAATTATTTTTATTTTTATTCCAAATTGGATCTTAACTTACATTATTTAATTTATTTTCAATTAATTGCCTTAAACGTTTTCATTTCTATTATATTTATTATATGCCTAAAGTTTCCTAATTTATATCAGCATCCCAATCTCAAATGTTACAGTTTTTCTCTAGATAAGCATGTTCTCATTTATTTATTGTATTTTATGTTTAAGGATTTCAATTGTTTATATATAAAAGAAGACAAATCTAATGCATTGATTCAATCTGTCCCAAACATTTTTTCTTTTCACAAAAACTTTTTTGCATGTTTTTTAATTTGTTAATATGAAACTTTAACTTAACTTCTTCTTTTTTAGGTTTTCAATATCTTTTTTTATATCTATTTACAAGTAAAGTCAATATTTGTCTCATCTTTATCCACAATCTCTATTTATTTTTCTTTTAAGGTTTTATCAATAACAATCATTCCATGTATTTTTTTTTTATGATTTAAATTTAAAATTGATCACAAGATTTATTGTTTCTAATCAC
>JAOXJP010079765.1:0-15020 GCA_025762735.1 Platanus orientalis
CCAAAACTTGACTTTTTGGCTTTATTTTGGTGTTATTAGATAGGTTATTCAGTTACCTTTCTAACAAGACCAAGATTGTACAAATTTTAGGTGATTTGGGAAAATTATGATTAAATTACCAAGGGGATGTCAATAAACACGGGAATAGCGTTTTTTTAGAAAACTTGGCTAGCAAGTTTAGGAATTTTAGGAAGTTTTGTAGAGAATATTTTAGGAGATTGTTTGAGATCTTGTGGGGCCCGGTAACTTGGCCAGCAAGCCAAATATTGTGTCAACCAAAATTCTTTTCTTTTTTTAGAAGTCTTTTTTTATTTGGCAAGTTTATTTTGTTAGAAGATCTAGAATCTAGGATTTAGTTTAATTTTATTCTCCATGTAATGCCTATTTAAAGGTCACATTAGATCAATGTAAAACAGTTGAAGATGAATATTTGAAAAGAAAACACGTGTGTTGGAGTGGGTGTGGTATCCCATGTTCTTTATTTTTCTCTCTTCTTTTCTTCTGTTTTCTCTTTTTTTTTTTCTTCCTGTTTCTTCTTTCTCTATATCCCTGCAGAAAATAGCCTTTCTCTTTGGCTATTGTATTGCATCATATCACCTCTGGGTTGGTTGATTGATCAGGAACAATATTGAATAATTTGGCCAGCAAGCAGTCGTGAGTCAAGGAGCAATTCTGTAAGCAGCAACACTGTATAATGTCTTGGTCAGCAAGCTTTAGAGCAGTTCAGTAGCAATATATGATGGTAGACTTGACTTCCTCTTTAGAGAACCATGCTGATCAAACAGTCCATGTATTCAATCCACTGTAGAGAATTACTGTGCTGAAGTTCACTCAATGATTTTCACGTAAGCAATAAAAGACCCTCCAGGTTGGTTCATAGCAGTAAATAAAGGGGATTTCTTCTTAGATTTAGGTAAAACCCCAGATAAGTTTACTCTGATTCTTTTGCCAGGATAGGATTAGTTTATGGTGGGGTTTTCTTATCAGAAATTGAGGGATTAACAAGAATAGAATATTCTGCAAGTTCTGGGCAGCAAGGGTTAGGTTTAGATGGGCTAAAATCAAAAGGTTGCTGTAGCTGATAGGTTGAGAAGTGGGGAATTAAAGGTTGGGGAAAGGTAAAATTGAAGAAAAAGAAAGAACCAGGGTTGATCAGGGTGGGTGGCAGCCTGGCAGGTAATGAGAAGAAGAAAATGATGAAAAAGATGGGGAAGAAGAAGATAGTGTAGTCATGGCTAATCCCTACCTCACATAACTAGAGTATTCCCTACTCTAAGGTTTCCAGCACATCAATCTGTTAAACAAGCTCCTCAATGTTGTGGAGACTGAAAACACGTCTTTATTGCATCCAAAATCCCTCCGTTACAATGGGGAATCTCCCCTTTTTAAAGATAAAAATCCATACCGAAAGAAAAGAAACTTTCCTAAGGAAGGAATGCCCAAATCGTGGCTTCCTTTCTCTTGATGAACTGTTCAAAAGATATTAGTCATGTGCTGCCAAAAAAAAAAACAAAATAGAAAAAGACAATTATGTCCTAAACCTTAATAACTCATAAACTATTAGTTAAAACACCAAAACAAACTCAACAAAAGACTGTAGGTCTAAACCAAAAGTCCACTGGTAGGATAAATTTGTCCCCTCCTATGTCCACATGTGTGGACCCCACCAAATCACATGTGGGCCCCACATGTCTCTTCATAGAATATAGCTCCAAAAGCTTCCAAATCTGTTCCAAACTGACAAGCCAACCTTAATCATCATACTCAATCCATAGGGTCATAGGACCCCTCCTTCGATAGTAAACCTTAGGGTTGCCACATAGCATGATGTCCCCATCAACTCTCAATGTCTGAGAAGGGTTTGCATCTAGCGAAGTAAGGCTTCGGTACTGCTCTAATATGTCTAGATCAAACTGTTGTAACTCATCATGAATCAGCCACGAGCTATCGATAAATGGTTTTCCCTTCCACTTGACAAGATATCGTTGATACCCACATTGTCTAGTGGACACGGTTTGCTCTTCCAAAATATCCTCACTCTCCTCTCGCCTTTGTTCTAAGGGTGGTGGTGGTGGAGTAGGTTGGGTGAAATGAGGAACGACCACTTGTGAATCTACAAATGAATCTACAAAAAGAGAAACTGGGGTATGGTATAGGACTAAGTCGTCAACATTGAATGTTGAATTAATCTCCAAGTTAGAAGGTAAGTCAATAATATAAGCATTAGATTCGACTTGTTTCAAAACTTTATATGACCCAGAACTATGTGCATGTAGTTCAGTGGCGACTCCAAGTTGAAATCGCTTTGGTCTAAGTCGTACCATTACCTAATCTCCTTCCTGAAACTCTCGATGGACTTGATGAGAATCAGCCAACTGTTTATACTTCTCATTGTTAAGAGTAATACGCCTACGGATCTCTTCATGTAATGAATGAATGGGTAGTCCCAGTGCATGAGGCTCCCACCACTGTGGGGTCTGGGGAGGGTCAGATGTACGTAGTCTTACCCTTGCAAGCAAAGAGACTGTTTCCATTTCATGTAATGAATGAATGTGATGCATAAATGTAGAAGATGCAAACTCTAATAGTTTATGGGTCGCGGATATAGGATTAAGGTCATTAGTGGCCCTAGGTTTGTAGCCAGTGACAACATCGAATGGACTCATGCTTATGGGCCTATTAACAGAACTCTTGTAAGAAAACTCCACGGTAGGTAGTACATGATCCCACGACCTAAGATGATAACCAATAAGACAACGTAATAACCTCCCTAAACTCCTCTACACCACTTCAGTTTGATCATTAGTCTGAGGGTGATAAGCAAATGAAAATTTCAAATGAGTACCCAAAAACTTCCACATCGTCTTCCAAAAATTATTAACAAACTTAAGCTCTCTGTCAGACACTATGGACTTGGGAAAACCATGCAATTTGACAACCTCGTCAAAAACTAACTTTGGCAACTTGTGAAGCATATGAGGTTTTGGAGCATGGTATGAAATGGGCTATTTTGGAGAAATGGTCCACTACCATAAAAATGGAATCGTGCTTCCGAGGTCTTGTAGGGAAGCCTAGGCCTAGCATGAAGTCCATACTCTTATCTGCTAGCATGCGTTATGCGACAATGGTGGCACGTAGGTTGTCAAGTGGTGGTCGGTGTGCTTAGGTGTACTTGGTCCTAGTGTTGGGCTAAATCCTCGCTTGGCCCTAGATGGCTACTTCGGTGGCATGGCAAGACATAGGCTGATGTCTTGCGAGGAACGTCATGGTGCCCTCATAAGGTGCCATAGTCGTCAGTGGGCTTAATGACTTGAGTCACAACACGAAGATGTGTTATAGGCATGCTAGGCTTTTAGTGCTACAAGTGAAACATGATGGATTCCATAGTCGTTTGAGGTGCACTTTGATTGCACATTGTGCGCGCCGAGGTGGGTAACTAGTCGTGTGCTTAGGCAATGATGACACCAGAGATCTTATAGCTAGGACAAGCGGCATGGCGACGTAAAAAAGTAGTTCGTAGGTTGGTCAAGTGTGGGCTTGAAGCATTGGTCCTCTTGTCGTGCATGTGGGGCATTTTGGCGGGTCAAAGAAGGGATCAAACGATGGAAAGGCTAGCCTTGGCTAGGTGATGGTCGGGGTGGTGCACGGTTGTAACAGAAAAAAATTTAGCTGTGACAATTGATATAAGAGATGATACAGGTGATATTAGAGCGTGGCTATTGGAAAATGGATTGCTCAGATACAGGTGAAGTATTGAGCATAATTGTTATGGTTTCGAGTAACGAGAGGGCTGTTAGCTATAGAGTCTCTTGATGTCTTTGTTTGTGGTTGATTGTGAGACTTGTCCATGATCGAGATGATGTTGACAGCATAAGTGAAGTCTTTAGTACGATGGACTGCATTGAAGCATTTGGTAGCATTCGGGAAAAAAGCTAACAAGAAAACATTTTGATGGCTTGGGAGAATGACTCAAAGGCATGTCAGTAGGTGAAGTTGAATGGTGGGAGTGCCATGTACGTCTGACAGATTGGGCTACCATATGGTGTTAAGCTCATGTCATGGCAATAAGAGGAAATGTGCGGTGGCACAGGGAAGAGGCATGGTGGTGTCAAGGAGAATTTGAATGGATGGTCGCTTGGGGTGAAGACATGGGTTGTCAAGGTACTTAAGTGGCGCCAGACAAAGTTCAAGGGTTTACTCAGGGTGAAGACAAGTGTTCTCAGCTACTTGAATAAGAAAATGATAGTGTTGGCTCAGGGTGAAGGAAGAGTACCGAGGTACAAGGGCGGCACAGGTGAGAAACAAAAGTACTAAAGGACAGTGCTTACTTAGGGTAAAGGTGCAAAGGACTAAGATACTAGGGTGGCACAGTGGTATGAGGATAGCTTGTGACAAGTTATGGAAGACCTTCAACGGACTAAAGGCAAAGTGGTAAAATGAGATATACCTTCTTGGGGTGAAAACATGCGATTGTTGAGGTATTAGAGGGGCAACATAAGAGGGTTGAACTGAACATTGATAATGTTCAAATAGATTTAGAGAGTGCCCAAGTGGGAGAGCACTTAAGCCACAGTATGCAAAGGAAGCGATGATAGGTATAGGTGTGCGATGATAAAAGTCGTTTGTTCTAGGTATTAGTGTGGGTAGAGTTAATGTTTGGGATTTATTATCTTGGCCGGTTGAGTGTTAGGATTCATACTGATGTGAGTCAGTATGCTACACAGGGTGAAGGACATTGTCAGAGCGAGATTTGGAAACTTTATGGGTGAGGTATGAAAGTCCAAAAAATTAGTATAAGTGGTTTCGAACATCGGGAGGGATGTTGGAGACAAGTTTAAAGAGCTCGATGGATTGAGTTCTAAGGAAAAAAATGTTGGAAGACCAATCGGTTGAAACAAGTGCAAGTTAATGTGGGTTGATTGCCGTGTTGATAGTTTTCAAGTTTGTGAGAACTGAGAAGCCAATTTATTTGCTACGTAGCGAGTACAGTTTTTAGAATGAAACAAGAATCTTGGAAGATATTATGTCAAGTTAGGAAGTCGATCAAAGTGAAAAGTCCTCGGAGGAAGCAATGCACGATTGACTATGTAAGGGCAGTTTCAAGCAACGAATATGGTAATGGGGAATGGAACATCTCAGATGTTTAGGATGCAGCTTGATTAGGTATGTGAGATGATATTTAGCTATAGGACTATGCAACAGCTTCCTTGTTAAAATCAAGGACAGATTGGTGTGGGCGAGTCAAGGTATGATGAGTTCACAATGATTGGTACTAATGGAATGGACCATGCTGCAACACTATGGTTGGCTTGTGAGCCACACCTTTTGAGGTGCATGCATTGGAGCTCTTAAAGGAGAGGTCCGTGACTTGACGTACGGAGTCATAGCTTAGTTCGCAAGAGTTTAAGCGATAGGGCGTGCTATATAAGAAGTGGTCAAAGGATCGTGCTTTGGGTGCAAGGTGAAATTGGGCTGATTTCAAGGGCAGAGCGGAGCTTGGGTCAGGTTTGCTCGTTGGCTGAGCTGTGTTTAGAGTAGTTTGAAGCTTCAGATGTCAAGATTCAGTGTGAGTGTGTTGCTCATTGGGTCAAGCAAGCATCTTAGAGTGGACATTGGTGCACAACGGATCGTGCACATACACGACGGATAATGTATAATGGTGTGCTTGTATGCAATGTATCGCACACGATGACACTGGGAGTGCCTTAAAGACCAGGATCGGTTGAGTAGGAAGTGTACAATGTTTCCGAGCTGAGTTAAGTATGGAACTGGGTGATGATTGGGAGTGATCGAGGCATAAAGAAGGGGTGTGCAGGCTGAAGTGGAGCACTTGGTGCTGTGTTGATGAGGGTGTCAAGCAGACAAGTGAGGGAGGATGTCACAAACATTTCTAGGCACGTACGTAGGCACAACGGTTTTGAGTGTTGGCACAGTGGAATTTTCGTAAATAGTGCATGATGGCATTATGGTAAATAGGATGGTATGATTTTTGGGAGGTAAGGCGTTCATTTCTGACAATCCATGAAGCGCTTAGTGTACACCTTGAGGAATGGTGGATGCTCGGAGGCACTCAAGCCCTTGACATGGGTAAGAGGTATGATAAGGCATGGGTGGCATAACGGATAGTGTGTCATGCAACATGCTCCTAACTTGCATAAGCTTAAATTACGAGGCATCCCTAACTAGGTTGGGGGCGACTTTAGGCTTTCTTAGAGGGGCGGCCTAGGGTTCCCATGGGGGTTGGGTCCCCCCTTAGGGATAATACTTAGGGCCTAGTGTGGCGACATTGTGTATACGGCTTTGGCAGGTGACTTTCCTATGGGCGCGCTACATAGCATGTGCTATGCGACAGTGGCAGCACATAGGTTGCTAAGTGGGCTTCCCATGGCTAGTGTGCTAAGGTGTGCTTGGTTCTGGTGTTAGGAAAAATCCTGGCTTGGCCATGGACGGCTACTGTGGTGGCATGGCAAGACTCGGGGTGACGTCTTGCGAGGAACGTCATGGTGCCCTCATAAAGTGCCATGGTTGTCGGTAGGCTTAATGAAAGCTCTTGGTAGGGGTGGGCATGGGCCAGACTAACTTGATCTTAGCCCAAAAATTGTCCCAACAAGCTATGCTTTACAAGGGCCTAAGGCCCGAACTTTTTTTGGGATTAGGTTCGGGCTTACCTCTGCCTAGCTTGGGTTCGGCCTGAGACTCGAACTTTTATCTATATAATATTTATGTATTATAAGTCTTTTAAAATTATTAATATTTTATAGCTTAGTTGGTAAAAATAACTTTTTGCATAAGGTATTGAGTTTGACTCTTAGTGAAATCAACAAATTTTTATAGAAAACAATCCTTAGAATTTAAATATATAGTTTTCTAAGCTTTTAAAAACTAATAAAATCTTATAGCTCAATTGGTTAGAGCATTACTTATTACATAATAGGTCTTGAGTTCAAAACTAAATCTCAAAATGAATATTTTTTGAAATTCATGGGCCAGCTCAAACCTGTATTATAATTATAGGGTTGGGCCACAGCCTACCATGGCTTGACCTGAGCCTTGCCTATGCCCACCCCTAACTTGAGGATGTGTTGTAGGCACAATGGGCCTTCAGTGCTACAAGCGGAGCGTGATGGACTCGGTGGTTGTTTGAGATGCGTTTTGATGGCACGATATGCACTGAGGTGACTGACTAGTCGTGTGCTTAGGCAACAATGACACGAGGGACCTTACGGGGGGGATGAGCGTCATGACAATGCAAAGAAGTAGTTCGTAGGCTAGTTAAGCACGGGCTTGATGCATTAGTGTTCTTGGTGAGCAATTTCCTTGTTAGTGCATGTGGAGCATGTCAACCGGTCAAATAAGGGCTCAAATGGTGGAAATGTTGGCCTTAGCAAGGTAATGGTCGGGGTGTCGCACGGTTGTGACAAAGAAAAATCTTGCCATGATAGTACGGTTGTACAGGTTGGTCAAACTTTTTTTTTTTCATGGATTCATAGGTCTCGATTTTACATAGATTATAGAGACCTTGTTCGATGGTTTTGGGTGCATCTGTGATTTAAAAAAAAAATTCTTCTAAGAAAATCCCAAAATTCCAAATTTTGGAATTTCGAGTTATGTGTTCTATCAAGGAGTTTTTTGTTGGGTTTTTGGGTCAATTTACTACCCTATTATTGTAGAAAGTGAATGAAAAAAACTTAGGTGATTTCATTTGGTATTGAAGAAGATGTGAAGATTTTTGTGGTAATTTTGATTTTTGCCTCTAAAATCTCGATTTTTGTCGTGGTTTTTTGATCTAGCTGTGTTTGGAGCCTCTTGATCAGTGTTTTGAAGGTTGTATGGTGATCGCCTTGTATATTCCCTACTTGCAGTGCATTGAATCACATTATTGCTGTTTACTTTATCACATATACACATGTTTTGATGAGCTGGCTTGTTTTTATGGTTAAGTTCTGTGGATTGCAGTTGTTTGGCTGTGTAATCATACAAAGTATAGCAGTTGGTGACTTTATTTTATGAAATCGTGATGCCTTGTGATTGTTTCAAGGTTGTGTAACCTTTGCTGAAGTGCTAGGACTGGGTAGTCCAATTTTCAGCAATGTTAGAGCTGCTGTAGGTGTGTTTTCGGCATCATACTTATTGTTTGATTAGGGTTCATGGTGGAGTTCAAATTTTTAGACATTCTGTGTGTACTTGACGTTATTACGATATACCTACTATGTGTCAGAAGTTGCTAATTCGACATCTCCTCCAAATTGTGCAAGTGGGACTGTCTAGCCGTGTGAAAAGTGTTGGGTTTATGCCTCTATGGGGGTAGTTGGCTGGCTGTATTGTTTATGGAATTAGCTGTGGTATTTCAGTAACACTGAAGAATTTGTATCAGGATTTTTTTGACAAAGCATTGTTTGTGACTTGTCTTGTCGTTGGTAACCTCCACTTGAAAATGTTTGACATCTGCCAAACTTCAAGTTTGTTGTGTACCATGCATGGATGTAAAAGTCTATTTAGTAATATTCAGTTGACGGACACATGCTCAAGTGTGAGCATTGTGTCTGTCCATATACACAAAGGAGTATTGTTGGGATCTCTATGGACATCCCCAAAAGCAGCCTTCATGTTTTTTCTCGCAAGGTATTTTTGGAAGTGATAGAGGAGGCAATGGGTCTGGTGTACATACCGTAGCACCCACATCTTTAGAGTTATCTCCTATCTCTTTTGGTTCTTCTAATGGTGGTTTATCTTGAGAGGAGATTGAGGCCTTCAGACGTTTTATATCTTAGCTCGAGTTTCCTTTAAAAGCTCCTACATCTTCCTTCTCTTAGGTACATTGGCATTAGCCCATTCCATGTCGGTTTCTACTCCTCAAAGTTCCTGGATTATTGATTCAAGAGCCTCTCATCATATGACTGGTATGCCTTTCCTTTTTTCTTACTATCATGTTAGCTCTGGGAATGACAAAGTTTGTATTGCGGATGGGTCCTATTCTTCTATTGCTGGGCAGGGCAATAAATTTGTCACATTTGACTTACTTCAATCATCCATATTCCATGTTCTTAATTTTATTCTAAACTTGTTGTCCATTAGTCAACTCACCAAGACTTGAAATTGTATGTCACATTTTTTCGCTCTTATTGTTTGTTTCAAGACTTGGTGATGAAGAAGACAATTAATATAGGGCATGAGAATGACAGTTTCTATATTTGGATTCCGGTACACCAAAATCGTCTTCAATAATGGAAAAGGAACATCTCTCATTCCTCTTCAGCTGAGTGTTACAATGTTGGCATTATAGACTTTGCTACTATTCATTTTCTTTGTTACAAAGAATGTTACCTCAATTTGTTTTTCCTACTACTCTTCATTGTAAACTATGCCAATTGGCAATACATTATCATTCTATTTATCTTGTCAATAATACTAGAAGTTTATACTCCTTTTCCACCATACACTTTGATGTGTGGGGTCCTGCTCTAGTTTTTTCATTGTTTGGGTTCAATAAATTTGTCACCTTTGTGGATGACTACACTAGAGCTACGTGGGTTTACTTTTAAAGAGTAAATGTGATGTGTGTGCTGCATTCAAGTCTTTTCATAATATGATTGTCACTTAGTATAATGTCAAACTTCTTATACTACATTCTGATAATGGTAGAGAGTATTTTTCTAGTAATCCTTTTCATTTTTTTATGAGTCTAGTATTGCTCATCAGACCAGTTGTTCGGTTAATCCTAAGCAAAATAGAGTGGTTGAACGTAAAAACAGTCATCTTCTTGAAATTGCTCATGCTATTAAGTTCACCAATGTGCCTAATACCTTTTGGTCTGATGCTAAATGCATGCTAAAAATATGTAGTTAGAAGATATGTCAAGAAATTACATAGAATAATAAACGGAATAAATCGGGTTCCTACTCATCAATTGCATTGCTTCAACTCTCGGTCAAGGAAATCAATCTAAAAGCATGGTTTAAAGTATCGCGCGATACAAGCCATGTTGCATGATACGTACCGGTATAACGTGATGGGGGGGGGGCGAAACCCCCTAGGTAATTGAAATCTTCTTGTATATACCCATGTCTCGTGGAACGTCTCGCGTGTCTGACACGTATCGTGCGATACGTGGGAATTTTTAAGCCAAAAATGCCTTACTAGATTGATCCAAAAGTCTCTGGTCTATGAAAGACTAGGACCTGAGACTAGTGGATTGATCCAAGTTCATCTCCATCCTTTTGTGACGTGTCGTGAACCATCATCTTTCAACATTGTTTACACTTGACTTACCACACTCGGACACTTACATTACACTTCTTTTGTACACACTCTCTACATCATTTGCCCTATATTTTTTTCGTTGAATTGACAAGTGCAACATGCACCTTATAGATTTTGCTCTCCCTCAGACAGTTCTCAATCTCTCAGATTCAAAGCTAGATCAATGCCAAGTGAGTTGGGGACAAAGGGAAGTGGAAATAGTGGATGAAGGTATCTCTATGGTGTCTATTATAGATGATGAGATGATCTTAGAGCCTTTTGATTTGGAGACGGTTCCAAGCCTAGGGTCGAAGACAGATGGTGACTTAATTTTGATGCTATAGCCCCCCCATCCTCTGAATGGGTCTTGAAAAGGGTTATGGATCTCAGCAAGCAGATGGGGGTCTCTTTCACAGGTATTGAGTATCAAGTGGAAGATTTGTCCTGAGAAATAGAAAGAAGGCATAAAGGGTGCAAGTAAACAGGTGAGAAGGGGACTATAGGGAAACTACAGAATCAAAGAAACAATTAGCTAAAGAGTATGGTGTTGACAATGAATTATGAAGGCTTAGTGTGTGGAAGAAATAGGCCGAGGAGAAGGGTGGAAGAAGGGGTATGGGGGAGTGGCGAAACCCCCATTAAAGTGTTTGAGGAAAATGCATATCATCTTCTAGAACATTAAGGGTTGGGGGTGCAGAAGAGATCAAGTGTGAAGGATCTTTGTGTTAGGTAGAATGTGGATATTATGGTTATTCAGGAAACGAAGATGGAGAAGTTTGGCCTCCGTGACGGGGTATCTTTGTGGGGAAGAAGTAACTTGGGATTTATTCATAAAACAACGATCAATAGTGCTGGGGGCATTTTGATTGGTTGGAAGGAGTGGATTGAAGTCTTGGACTGTAGGGTGGATGAGTTCTCTATTTTGACTAAGTGTTGGGCCGTGGAGGACTATTTTGAATGGATCTTCATGGGTGTTTATGGCCCTAATAGAGCTGCCTTTGTGAGAGACGTCTAGGAAGAATTGTTGGGAATTCACAGCACATGGCCTGCTACTTGGTGTAGTGCGGGTGACTTCAACATTGTCTATAGAAGTGTAAGGGTATAAGAGTCTGGGTATTATTGTGCACATATATCGTATAAATACTATATACGGTATACTATTAAAATAAAACATATAAATAATACTTTGAGTGGTGTAGAGAGAACTACACTACGATTCTCCCAATCTCTCTCCTCTCTTTCTCTTTCTTCTCTCTTTCACTTTTCTTTAATTATAGGTGAATCAATACCAACTCTTCCAACTTTGTCTGTTATCCCTTTGAAAGGAATGGTAGTCATGTGTTGACGAATCAAATGAAAAAGTTCTTGGATTTTATTGAAGCTCATTCCCTTATTGATATGCACCTCTAAGAAGCCTCCTTCACTTGGTCCAATAAGCAAGATACCCTTTGAGCGAGTCGGATTGACCACTTCTTATTTTCTCTGGAGTGGGAGGATCATTTCGCTCAACTTTTGCAAGTGGCGCTACCCAATCCAGTATCTAGCCATGTTTCTCTTCAGGGAGAGGAGGTTAATGTTCAGGGGGAGAAGGAAAAACAAAAGGATGTTGGTTCTTGGGGGAGGAGGTAAAATTTGTGTACTCAAGAAGAGGGAAAGGAAAGGAGCAGGACAAAGACAAGGAGCAAGATGAGTTGTTGCCTTCGCTCCCAGCTCAGAGGCCTCTTTGGATCCCATTCTTGAAACAGGTATTGTTCTTTCCTCAAGTGTTTCCTCTCCAGATACTTCTTTCAATGATATTAATGTTCCAATTGCCATATGTAAGGGTGTTAGATCTTGTACTCAACATTCTATTTCTAACTTTGTTTCTTTGAGTCACTTGTCTCCATTTTTTGATAGGTTCTCCTCTACTTTGTCTTTAGTTTCAGTGCCTCGAAATGTGTTAGAGGTTCTCTCACAACCACATTGGAGAGCTACAATGGAAGAAGAGATGAGAGCACTTGAAAATAATTATACATGGGTAATAACTGATCTTCCCTGAGGTAAAAAACCTATTGGATGCAAGTGGGTGTTTACAGTGAAGTATAATGCAGATGGTACTATAGAAAGATACAAGACTAGACTCGTTGCAAAACACTATACTTTGTTGTATGAAATTGATTACTAGGAGACGTTTGCACCGGTTGCTAAGATGAACTCAATCAGAGTACTCATTCACTTGTTGTCACACAGAGTTGGCCCTTATATCAGCTTTGATGTAAAAAATTCTTTTCTAATTGGTCAGCTAGAAGTAGAAGTGTACATGCAGCCTCCTCTACGGTTTCAGCCTTCTAAAGGCAAAGGGAAGGTATGTAGGCTAAAGAAAGCTCTGTACGGGTTAAAGTAATCTCCTTGGGTTTGGTTTGAATGATTCAGATTGGCTATGCTGAAGAATGGATACACACAGTATCAGACTGATCATACCTTGTTTGTCAGACAAGGACAAGGAAAACTTACCACCTTGATTGTTTATGTCGATGATATAGTGTGTTGTATATTATGAAGGGTATTATAGACACATTCCTATAGTATACTACATGTATGGTGTATCAATCAGGGTTTTAATATAAATACTAATGTATGAGAACACAACTCATACGATTGATCTCAAACTTCTTTTTTTTTTTTCTTCTTCTTTCTCTTTTCTAAATAGATTAACCTAAATAAACCAAGTTGTATCAGAGCAAGAACAAGATCTACACGGCTGACGTCAATAGGCGACCGAGAGATGGCAGTGAATGACCACAGATCCCAAGTCGTCCTGGTATAGGGGGATTTTTGGTGATTTTTAAACAAAATTTTGAGGTCTCTACAGTGGTGTTTCGAAGGGTTTTCTTCAGCAGCCTGAAACCCTTCATTTTTTGAAGATTCTTTGATTCTGCTCACATAAGGGCTTCTTGTATCGATTGCTTGTAAAAGAGAGACGCCTTTTTTTAAGGGAAATGTTTTAGCATAAGTCTCATGAAGTTCCGTTGAGAATCGAGAGAACACTGTTGATTTTCTCGCTGCCAGACATTAATGCCAGGTCTGAACACCATTCGAACCCTAGATCTGATGGGTGCGTCGCTTCAATCACTTGGCTCCAGTTATGAAAGTTTGCCCTAAGGTCATGATCTTGCTGTCGGGGACCTCCACAGCCCGTGTCCCCTTGTGTCCTCTCATGTGCTGCTGCATCTGTTGATTGTTTTGTACACTAGTGAGTGTTTGCCCTTTGTTTTATTGTTATTTGTGATCCGTGATCAATTTAAGTTATGTCTAAAGAATCCATTGTAAATGAGACCGAGCTCGGTCCACTAGGGGGCATTATACTTGAAACCTCAAATTCGATGATTACTATCATTAAGTTTGATGGGACTAATTATCTTACATGGTCCAAGTCAGTCCTTATTCACATTGAGGGCAGAGATAAAGAGGAATACCTAACAGGAGAAGCCAAGAAGCCTCCAAGAGAGGATTCAAAGTACAGAAAATAGAAGACCGAAAATGCATTGGTTAAGGGGTGGTTACTTGGTTTAATGAAGCCGGAGATTAGTGATCATTATTTATTTTTGGATACCGCACATCAGATATGGGATTCATTAGCCAAGGTGTACTCAGAGGTTGGTCACACAATAAAGGTATTTGATCTTAGGCAGAAGATTACCCAGTTCAAACAAGGTGATAGGCCCATTGCTATCTACTCAGCCCTTAGAAAAGTGTGGGAAGAATTATCACATTATACCACATTTCGCCCATCTTGTTCATAGGATGCATCCGCTTACCAAAAGCATGTAGAGGGGATCTAGGATTTTGAGTTTTTGGCAGGGTTGAACTCAGACTACGAACAAATCAGGGTGCAAGTCCTCAATATGGAACATCCTCTTACGTTAACTGAAGTATGTGCTCACATTCACCGTGAGGAAAGCTGACGTGGAGTTATGAGTTTAGCCCCTTCTATCAATAAAGCTGCTTTCGTTTCGAGTTCATTCAGAGGAGGTCGTGGTAATTCTCTACGGCATGGTCATGGTGGTAGATCTGCCCACTTACCTGATGATCGGGATCGCCTCAAATGTGAACATTATGGTCGTCATAGACATACTAAAGATCAGTGTTGGGATTTGCATGGACGCCCTCCAGACTTGGTTCCTCGTACCACTACATGTGGTGGATTTGGTAATGGTCGAGGAGGGGGTTGCTTTGGTGGACAAAGACCTAGTGCTCACTTTGTTGCATCTACACCTACTGAGCTATCTACTTAGCCATTACCTCCTTCCCCAGATATTGGAGCTTTATCTAGTGATGAGATTGCGGCATTTTAACGTTTTGTTTTCAGTTTGATTAGCCTTCCATGCCCCCAACCTCCTCCTTTGCTCACTTAGGTATAGTTGCACATGGTTTTTCCACTACAGTTATTACTCCACAGAGTTCCTAGATCATTGATTCAGGAGCATTTCACCACATGCCTGGTATGTCTTCATTGTTTACCTCTTATCATGTTTGTTCTGGAAAAGACAAGGTCTGCATAGCTGACGGATCATTGTTTTCGATTACGGGTCAGGGTGACATTCCTGCCATATCTGATATATGTCTTTTTTCTGTTCTTCATGTTCCAAAATTTTCATTGAATCTGTTATCCATCAGTCATATCACCAAAACCTTTAACTGTTCAGTTACATTCCTTCCTTCTTATTATGTGTTTGAGGACATGGTAACGAAGAGAACGATTGGTTTGGGGCATGAGAAGGACGGTCTTTACATCCTGGACT
>JAOXJP010079776.1:0-15020 GCA_025762735.1 Platanus orientalis
GAAGAAAAGGAGAGGAATTGACAAACCCTAGGTCACTTGGACCCAAGGTAAGCCTAAACTCTAGTCTAGCTCCCCCCCTTATGATCATATGTTAATTTGATATGTTGTTATGCTGTCTAATTCATGTTAAACGTTGCTCCAATTCGGGTTACATAGTAGAGGCTCAACAGCCTTTACTTCCTTTTATTTTTAAGCATGCCTTATTGCCAAATTTTTTGTGAATTTTGTATGAGTCTGTTTGATCTCAAATTTGACTATGTTAGACTAGACATATATGTTAGATAATAGATTTAATTTTGTAATTTTAAGACCTGTGGAAGGCCTCAAGATGGCCCTCCAAACAGACCTTAAAAACAAGGTCTTTTGAGACCTAATTTAGTGAAATATTTGTGATTTTTCATTTGAATTTTTTATGCATGATTTGAGGCTCAAATTTTTATATGTTGTTCATGTTCATGCCTACCCCATGGCCAACATAACCTCTGAAGTTCAAGCCTGTGCATGTGCACCTCTATGGGCCCTCATTTCTGTCCTAATGTCTGAATTTAATTTTAGGTGTTGAAGTGAATTTTAGGCATTAAGCCAAGGTTAAAAACAATGTTTTTCAAAAATTAATTAATGTGTGTTCACACTAGGGTTAGTGTAAAGACCCGGGAGAAACCCTACCCCTCTAGGGCCTACTTTTGTGGCCCAAAAACCTAAGTTGGTTGCTGGTTTTAGCACCCAAAGCCTTAATTTTCCCTTAATTAAATTAAGGCATTGTAAATTTAGGCATTAGGCCTATAACAGATGACTAGATGACCTACTTTGAGAGATCATATCTCCACTTGGCTTGAAGCCATGACCCTTAGGGTTACATAGTGTAACCCTAGGAGACTTACCTTAACCCAAACCATGGGTCCGTAAGCACTGGGACCCACCAAACCACCTTAAAAGACTATGTAAACATACTGATCTGATCAGCTCTCAACGCCTAAATTTCACCCTGAATTAAATTTCAGGCATTGAGATGAAAAACAGGCGTTAAGCCTAGAAGACAAAAAAATAATTTCTTTCTTTTTCTCCCCTTCCTTTTAGGGTTAAAACCTAACCCTAAAGGACTGACCATAGAACAATTTAGAGGGGTCTATCACGCCTCTAAAGGCCTAACCCATGAGGGGTCTCCTGCAATTAGAATAGACAGTAAAAGACAGTTTTTGGATTTTTTAGAAGTCAACACCTGATTTTCACCCTGAATTAAATTCAAGTAGTGAGGGTAAAATCAGGCATTAAGCCTAAGAAAAATCCAGCAAACACATAACTCATTATTCACAAAGCATGGGCATTGACATAAACTAGGACTTATACGAATGGGAGAAGTCACCCTAAAAAGCCAGGTATTTGGGGTGCCTAACACCTTCCCCAAATACAACCAAACAACTTACCCTCAATCTTAGGAATGTAGACCAGTCTTAGGAGTTAAACCCCTAGACCTTCGGGTCTAGACTTCTCCTTTTCTCCAAAGTGGAGAACTGACGTCCAACTCTGTCAGTTAAAGCCCGAGTTGGTGGCAACTCCAAGCAAAGCCTAACCCTCACACAGGAGGGGTTGGCGATACCATGAGCCAAAGTGGGTCCCGATGTCCGCACTTATCATTTTCATAAGGCTACATCTTCTTCTTTCTATACATATCTTATGGAGTTTCATCTGCTTTTCAAAGAGTATGGAATTTCACTTCTTTCTTGACATCTTCTTTCCTTATTTATATTAAGGATTTTCATTTCCATTAGTAACTTATGTACTTTCATTTCTTTCCATGGGACTTCTTTTTTCTTTCATAACTAATGGATCTCTTCTTACTTGTAAAACTTAGATGTTTCCATTTTCTTGCCTTAATACTTCTCATTCTTTACATGACTTATAATTTCACTTTGCCTTCAAAGCTTATATGTTTTTCATTTTTTTCCTTAATACTTTTACTTCCTTATAGACTTCCCTTCTCTTTATATCATAGTTTCTTTTCTTTCTCCCCAATGGTTTGGGCCTTTTAATTCACTTATACTTTGCCACATTGCATTATTCCCCAATGACAAGGGTTGTCAGCATATTGAATTATAACCTCAATAGCAAAATCCATCACTTATACTTTCATCTACTTACTTACATTTTCTTTCACTTACTTACACATTAGGTCACTTGCTTACATTTTCTTTCACTTACTTATACTTTAGTTCACTTGCTTACACTTTGGCACGTTGCATTATTCCCTAATGGTAAGGGTCATTGACATATTGAATTATAACCCCAATAAAAAGGGCCATCAGCATCTTGAATTCTAACCCCAATAGCAAGGGTCATCTGCCATTGAATTATAACCCTAATAGCAACGGTCGTCCCGTACAGTTCTTTATGTCTTAGCCATCCTTACTTATCATCATTTTACTCCCCTAGTTGGAGTCTTACACCAA
This sequence comes from Platanus orientalis, assembly GCA_025762735.1. Taxonomy (NCBI): domain Eukaryota; kingdom Viridiplantae; phylum Streptophyta; class Magnoliopsida; order Proteales; family Platanaceae; genus Platanus; species Platanus orientalis. The sequence goes on from JAOXJP010079776.1 coordinate 2,448, forward strand.
CTTAACTTTTGTCTATATTCTTCTTTCTTACTTTTTTTCATTCTCCTTGTCCTTAAATCTTTTCAAATATTGTTTATTCATAGCCATCTTACTGCAATTTAAAAAGAGGAAAACGGTTCATTTTCCCTCATTTTTGTCTCTAACGAACTCCTTGTCTTCCCTAGAGCTCCATTTCTATGATTTTTGTGGTTCCCCATCTAGATCCTACCTTTTTGCCTCAAAATCATGCCTTCACACACTAAAACAACCACGTCCAAGGGGGATCTTCATCCAACCCTCCTCACAACCCTGGGAAGCAACCAGTGACTCAGTCACCACCACCCAAGAGGTCAAAGAGACCTGCCTCTTCCTTTTCTCTATGTCGTGATGCTGTGATTCTAGAGAAATTCTAGCCCATCTTCTCGTGATGCTCCATTATCACGGAGAGATCCGTCAATGCCAAGACCCTATGGATGGCTCGGTTGATAGAGCGACTGGAAGGAAGGAGATGGATGTCCTTCATTTCTATGTTAGGACTCGTCCAGGAAGAGGTCGCTCGCATCTTCTATGCGAACATGTTTGACATCAACAATGAGGCGCTCTCGTTCTAGACCGTGGTGTGCAACACCCTGGTTGAGGTTAACCCCACCATACTCTCCAAGATTTTTGGGGTCCCTCGTCCTCCCATTCCACTGACATATCTGATTCACCGACTATCCTTGGAGCAGAAAGGCAAAATGGTGAAGAATTTGTGCAGGAAGTTTTTCAACTGGCCCGATCGTCTACCACACAAGCAATGTTGGCCCATTATCCAAGTCCTTCACCGCATCTATACCTATAATATACTCCCTACCACGAATAGGAGTGTGTTAACAGATGACACTGCCTACCTCATTGATGGGATCCTCAACAACCAGCAAATCAATCTCCAGCCATCCTGTGCCACACGATGATCAAGTCGCATGAGGCAGCATATTCGACTGGGAGCCTACCTTATCCCATACTCATCACCTAGCTTCTCCAGGTAGCGAGGTACCCTTCAAAGTGGTACCTAAGGGTTGCAAAGCCGGAAAGGCTATAAGGCATGGCACCCTACAAAAGATGGGCCTGCTTAACACTGCTTCAGGCCTCACAACCGGACCCTCACATGCACGCACCACTATTGTACGTACCTCGATGATGACCCTCATATACCTTCTGGTCAGGAAGGTCTCCAAAGTCCTAAAGAATCAGAAAACCTTGGCTTCCAATCAGAAGCAGCTTATAGTATGCTACAACGTTAACCATCCAGAGCATCCCATCCACTTAGGATCAGTGAGGGATCCGACTCTATGCCCGAGGTTGAGACTGGGTTTGAGGTGTAGTCTCTATAGCTGCGAGTAGATCCCCAGCCCGAGGATGATGCCACTATTGCACCAAGTGCTGGAGTGGTTCATGAGGAGGCAGTCTAGGATGATGGAGATGATGCTGATGAGGGATGATAATTATTATTATGAGGATGAGGAGGATCACCCTTTGGATGGAGCTAAGAGAGTCCCTGCTGCTGAGAGCAGTGACTCTAAGTGATATGGGTGTTATTTTATCTTTTTTGATGTATAGATGTGCATGCCTTATAGGGGGCTCTCTTTGATTAGATGCTTTTATATCTTGTACCTAGGGGATGATTCCCCATTGAACCAATGGATGTAGCCCAATGGGCCTTTGCTTATTATTGATATATATTTTCCATTGTCCATTTCTCTCTGTCCTTGGTTTTATCTTTATCTAATTATCGATGCTTGTCAATTCATTCCAAAAGGGGGGAGAGATATATCCAAATCCACATTTGGACTTGTGGAGATGATATGAGAGTGAGGGGGAGTCACTAAATTCACATAGGACATACAAGAGAGGTACAAGGGTATGAGATAGCCCATGAGCTTGAGTTAGAATAGTGTCATGTAGGGGGAGTTAAAACCTTAACAACATCAACCTAAAATTCAAAACAACTCACTAATTGCACAATTTATCATATTCTCTCATGCTTTACATTACTCAAATAAATTTTTTATTCATTAGCTAATTGGCATGAGAAAGGTAGTTGTTTTGTGGTTGTGATTGTAGGGCCTATTGACTTAAAGCACAAGTGATTTCCAGATGGATGAGATGAACTCCTACTCTTGTGTATTGATGAGTCCATTTATTTAGGTTGAGGGAAATCAATGTAATTTGTATCTAAATGTGTATTTGAGTTTTGCCATGGAATTGACAAGGGGGAGATTGTTGATGTATTTCAATCTCATGGGCATGTATTAGGCATATGGGTAGTGCTAGGAGTCTTGCAAGTGTCTTATGTGAGCTCATAAGTTCATATCATGAAGCCAAGAAGGACCAAAGGCCAATGAAGAGCACCGGGAAAAGGGATACCAAGGAAGGTATATATCATGCATACATATCATTTTATGTGTCTAAAAATAATTCTAGACATGGTTTAGGGTCCCTAATAATACCCAAACCTGAATACCCAAGGACAACCCAAAGAAAACAACCTAAATAAAATGTTCAGAAAAAATTAGTAGAAATTAATTGCAAAACTCGCAATTAGTTTTGGTATAAATTTTTGTCTCAGACTTTGACACTCAAGGCCAAAACCCATAGGCTCAAATCAGTTTCACTAAGAGTTTGAAAAAAATTTCTAGAACCCAAACCAATTGTGAAACCCCAAATCGATTTGGGGCCTAATAGGCACTCAAAATTGATTACAAGTTTTGTAACCAATTTGGAGCCCAAACCAATTGCGAAACCCCAAATCTGTTTAAAGGGAAATTTTGGAAGAAAAAAATTTCATGAAAATTTAGGAGAGATTTTTTTAATTTGAACCCCGTTTTGGTTCATTTAAAGACCCAAAATGTCTATCTATTAGCCATATGTCTATCCTATGGCCATGGATGCTCTTCTCTACTATAAAAGAGACTTTTCCCTTTAGGGTAAAAAAATCCAACACTCAAAGTTAGTTTTTGAGAAAGCTAAGAGGCATACTATTTTGAGAGCCTTCTTCATTGTGAATACCTCCATTGTCTATAGACTTTTGAGATTTAATAGCTAATATTCTACATTTCTCTCTCTCATTCCTTATTTTCTATTGAGCTACATTTCTACTATTGAAGAGAGGTTGTAGTAAGCACTTTCCCAAAAGGACTCACCTTTGGCTGAGCTCAAGGAGCACTAAAGCCAAGCACTTGGAGCTTGTCGGTAGCTAAGGCATATCAGCTTAATAAGGAGCATCCCACACATTAAGCAACTAGCAATATCAACCATATTGTGGTAATATTTGTTTGACTTTGCATTCATTTTCATTATTATTATTGCTTTGCTTCTACTAAAGACATCGAAAGCTTGACTATTTTCGCCGGAGACATTGAAAATAGTGTACATTCACTGGAAACATCGAGTGTTGTTGTTTAGCTTGTCATTAAGTAGTTGGGTTTGTATATTGACCTAGGTTGTAATAGTACTTAAATTAAATATATCTAAGCTCGATAATCAACTTTAGAAGAGTAGACGTAGCCTCGAGTGTCGAACCACTATAAATCTTGTATTGTGATTTGTGGTTGTATGATTTCTTGTTTCTCCATTGTTATACTCTATACTACTCTTGCTTAGCACATGTTTGACATTATTCTTGAATAGTTACATTGAAGCACACTCACTCATGTGAACAAATTGAAAAAATGAATTAATAACAACCACAAGGTAAATTAAAAAGGTGCAAATTAATTAATAAATCCTATTCAACCCCCCTCTAGGATTACTTTTGTGACGTTTCACTTCCATCTCTTTGTTGATCATGTCATGGAAGAGGGCAATCATGCCCTGAGAAAATTTTCCTAAGCTCCTGTCTAGATTGAACTTCATCTTAGCCATCATGCGGAACTTTGACGAAAGTGTCTCAGCCTTCCTCTTTAGATCTACCACTTCTTTCTATATATGTACAACATCGAATTGATACGATGTGAAAGTATTTGGAGCTTGCAAGTTTTGAACCCCAAGTATCTTCTGCCCTGTCATTATGATCACATCTGTGTCAGCCAGTATTGTGATGATTTCATCATCGATGATGAACTTCACCTGTTGGTAGAGGGTGGATGGGACTATGCCTGCTTAATGAATCCATGGTCTTCCCAACAACATCGTGAAGGAGGATGGTATGCTCAGCAGTTGGAACTGAACTTAAAACATTCTCCCTTCTATCATTAGGAGAATGCACACTTCTCCTTGGCCACATCTAACTGAGTTGTCGAATACCCTTATGTCACATGGGTTGGGTGTCATATAATCTAAGGTGACTCCCAAAGTATCCAATGTATCCTTTGTATAGATATTCAGGGTAGACCCATTGTCCACCAAAATTAAAGGGATACACATGTCAAAATGTCGGGTTATGATGTAGATAGTTCGGTTGTGTATGGTGTCACCCTCAAGAATCTCATCCTCTGAAAATGTCATGACTCATGGTGTTGATACTCTGGCCACCATGTTCTCAATCCTATCAGCTGTGATTGAAGCACCCATAAAGGACTTCCTGAATATGCCCAAAAATCTCTCTATGTTGCTTGGATGTCAATAAAAGACCCAAAATCGAGACATATGATAGCATCTTAGACAACTTCTCGATCAAGAATAGGTGAGACTTTTGAATAGCTGCTTCAAAAATCTCATTCTCTCTTTTTTCCTCTTTCTCCCTGGTCTTCTTCAATACCTCTATCTCAACTTCCTCTTCTATCATTTTCTCTTTCCCTGTCCCTTCTAGATGTAGATACATGACTAGTTTGGAAACTCTGCTTGACCTAGTAATGAAGACTATGAGTTCTTCCAACTCGTCATTTATCAATTCAAGATCTAGTACTTTCCTGACTAGATAGCTCAAAGGGACTCTGTTAAGCAAATATTGTATTTTGGTGGGTGGGGAAATATTAATGACTTGATAAAGGGATGAAGGGTCAGTGAGTTATGCATATAGTGATGGTGGTGGGATGATATAAGGGGATGAAAATGGGTTGTAGGTTGTTGAACCTTTCTCGTACATGTCTGTGTCAGGAGGGAGAACTATTACTGGGCTATCTAAGGCCATATCCCATATATATGTGAGTAGATGCTCATACTCAGGAGGGGGAATAGGTGTAGGGGAGTATTTATTCAGGGTGGACACTTAATATCAAGTAAGAAAATGATCTTTTAGTGTTCTGAAATCTTGGTGATGAAGCTAGAGGAGTTGAACTGGGTGCTGGTGAGACTAATCATATTGACCCCTTTAGGTGGTTGGTGGTCAGGGAGTGGATTCTGGATGATGTTTGAATTTTGTGGATGATTTGTGGGCATTGATTCAAATGATACCTTACCTTCCTCAATCAAATCTTGTATATCATGTCTTAGACGGAAGCACCTATTAATGGTGTACCCTGTGGACTGGTGATATTTACAATGTTCCACTAGATTGTAGCAGTAGGGTAGAGGGTAAAGTGGAGGTCTCGGATCAATCAGTGGTAGCAACCTCTTTTTGACGAGGTACTCCATTATGTATTTGTAGGAATATGGCAACGGAGTGAACTTTCTCTTTTTCTTTTCTTCTTTGGGTGCACCCGGGTATTTTGGCTAGTACAACTATTGTGTTTAAAGAGGAATAATGTTCATAGCTACAGGGTAGCTTTGAGTCGACTGCGGCTGAGGCAAAATATGACCACTATTCTAACTGAGACGAGGGACCTCAATAGCTTGAACTAAGTTTGCCTCTGGTCAGGTGACGGCTGCCTTCTTCGGCACGGTTCTAGTAGAACTGATGGAGGCAAGAAGTGCATCTTGTACAAGCCTTGCTTTAATGGACAACTTTACCTTCGTGGCTTTGTTGATGACTTCGGCAAAGTTGCTCTGTGAGGCGGTCAGGAGCATTAGCTGGTAGGTGGGATCCAACGTTCTCAGAAAGGTGGATATCATGTCTTCCTCAGACATAAGGTGTTTTAAGTTGGAGGTTCTCAGTCTCCACCTATAAGCAAAGTCTGTGATATTCTCCCCCATGATGAGTCTCATTCCTTCTACCTGTTCCCTGGTTAGCAACATCTCAATGTTGAAGTTGTAGTGGTTGAGGAATGGTCGTGTGAAGGCCCTCCACTTGCTGATATTGCTCTTGTCCTGGCTTGCTAGCTATTTCTCTACATTCTTCTCCAAACTCTAGCCAAACATTTGTACTAAGATACACTCATCATGTCCCCATTGGAACATAGCATTGCAGTACATGTACGGGTGCATCCTGAGATAGGTGGTACCATCATTCTTCTCTATATTCAAAGCATTTGGAAGTTTGGGGGTAATACACCCCCAGGGTGGATACAAAAGATCCTCAAAGTCTATAGAGATTGGGAACTAGCCCCTTTTATCAACTCCACTTTTATTGTGAGCTTAGCCAACTTAGCACTAGTCTCATCATTCTTAGGAGGGGTAACAACCTCCTTTCCTTTCCTACTAGATGCCGACGGCTTATACTGTTCCTCCAAGTCAAAAAGGAAGCAGTGTTCCAGTTGCATATACGTGATAGTCTGAAGCAGGGTTGTGACATAGATGGAGCCCTATATGTAAGACTGGTCGAAGGGCGGAGTCTACTCGACAGTATTTGAAGATGGTGGCTCGAAGACTATACCTTAGCCATGAGGCCCTCCCTGCTTCAGTAGATACTCAAACATAAGTTTCTCAAATTTGGTGAGTGTAGGGATTCGAGGTTGCTCATTGGTATTAGTTTAGTTGTGGGGTGGTAGAGAATTTTGAGGTAGTGAAGAGGAAGAACCATGTATAGGGCTGGCTGTCCAACCATGCCAGGACATGAAGTCTCCCATTAATCACTGTACTTCAGACTTGTACCTATCCGAGAGGATGTCTTCAAGACCCATCTTGTTAGGAGATGGGTTTCCTGAGGATACCTCTGGAAAGGTAAGAGGTGTAGTGCTTGCCGTAGGTAGAGGTATTAACTTGTCAGTCATGGCTTCACTAAGTTGTGTCTTCTTCTTCTATAGTCAAGTCTCTGGGGAATCTATTATAACTTGTTTAATTGTGCTTGAAAGAAAGGGATCAATTGTTATTATTTTGGAGGGTTCATTTTTACATACTTAATAGCCATATGATTTTATCAAGTGCATATGTCATACAGGTGAATTCATGTCCTTCCATTAACAATAAGATTTTTGGAAACAAAACTTTATGTATATATATATATATATATAGATATCAAAAGCGATTACAAAATGAGGGGGTACTTGCCCCAAAACATCGGAAATGAAAGCATGAGAAGTAATCTAAAGATCGATTACCACTGGAGGTGGGGGTGGAGGTGGCACCGGTTCATAGCCCAAAGAGAAGATCTGTTTTCTCAACGCATGGACCCATGACTATATCCACTGATCCTGTATAAATGCCATGATGTTGCTACAGCTCATCCAGATTCCCAAATCCTTATGGGAGGTCCTACTGTCATTGAGCTTGCTTTTCAAGGAGAAGATGAACTCAGACTGGGTCTCATTCCAATGAGTATAATCATGCGAGACTTCGGCCTTTGTACGCAAATGTGACTTAATCTCTAAAGTAGCTTTGATTTGGGCATGTAAGGCCCGCTCTTCGGCTAAGTCTAATAATTCTTGCTCATATTCTGCCTTAGTGTGAGAAGGCTTTGTATGTAATGTAAATGATGATTTATTACATGACCTCTTATTCAAGGAAATGGGTGCGTCGGGGGTATCGCATAGAAGGTTTGTGAAGAATCCAATGTTCATAAGATGATGTCATGGCTTGCATTTTTCAGGATACAAGCAGTGAATGCCAAGCAGCTTTGGTATGTGAGCTGTCCCATAAGGTGGACAAGAGAGACTGTACATAAGCGGGTGTGCGACAGTCCAACTTGAAGATGTCTTTAAATGCTATAGGGAAATCAAAATGATCTTGTCTGAGGGAAAATTGTCAAAGGACGCGTATGGGTACCTAGGGAGTGCTCTAAAAAACCCCTGTAATGACCATGTACATGCGATCCTTGGTTGCCAGAAGTGGATAGCGTGCTTTGTGCCACTTGACCCGCCAAGTGATACGTTTTGGGAGCGCACTAGATAGCAAATTCTAGTAATCGGATGTCGTGGCTTTGACTAGCAAAGGTCGATTGTTGACATGTATCTGCATTGGAGTCAAATCATTAGACACATAAGTCGGAAAAGATGAGAGGTAGTTACATGTTCTCATAGCCAGGCAACCATATAATTGACCTCGATGATGTTGAGCACAATAAGAGAAACTAGAAATAATCTCGAATATGATCATGGGTGCAAAGATCTTCTTCTATAAATGTTGCCCTAAGATGTCGAGCAAAACGTTGATATGATGATAGTTATATGATAATAACAATTATCCTAGGACAAGCAAAGTGAATGCTCTGAACTTGGTTAGGTCTGCAAAATCACTAACTTTCTTCCAACTTCTTTCCAATAAGAGATTAAAAGGGTAGCGTACATATTTTCCTATAGCTTCCTTAGGCAAGGAAGCTTTGGAGATGCCCAATGCATGGAAGTCCTTGAGGTAGCTAGGCTTATGGGTTGGAATCACGGCACTGATGCCAAGACAATGCTTCTAGTCCAAGAAGGATTCGATCTCTTTGATAGTGGGTGTGAGTTCTTATTCTCTAAAATAGAAAACCAGGGATGAAGGGTCCCAAAATGAAATGGATGCCTCTAATAGTAGCCAATCCAAATTGATTTGTGCTAGTGTCAATGTTGCTTCGAACCGGCTTTAGTTCTTCCAAATTTCTCACTCCTCAGGAGGGAGGGCAATTAGGGCATTTGAAAATTTTGCGGAGATTGTAGAGTATGGATCCAAGTGTACGGGTCTGTGATCCATGTCTGTAAGCATAAGCATAAACAAAAGATTAAAACTGTCATTTTACATATGAAAGAAATATTCTGCAGAAATTAAGTCTTAACGCCTAAATTTTGCTCTAACACCTCACTTTAATTCAATTAAAATTTAAGCGTTGAATGTAAAATCACGCGTTAGAACAGTTAGAAGAAAAATGCTTAACACCTAAATTTGGTGTCAACGCCTAAATTTAATTAAATTAAAATTCAGGTGTTAAGAGCAGTTACAACTTTTAAATGGCCCACAAATGTGCTTTTATCTATTTACGTTATCACTTTCCATTTTTCAATTATAAGCCAAGGGAGAGATTCCAATAAGTCTTTTTTCTTCTTTTCTTTTCTAAAAATTTTAAGAACATCACATTCTCTTAACCATGAGTCAAGGTGGATCGAGTCGACATTTTTCGCTTCATTCCGCATAAGAGATGGCATTATGGAAGAAACCAGTGGCGGCTGAGGTGAGTTTTTGACTTATTGATTCATTTTTCATTATTTCTATGAGTTTTTCTTTTCCAAGTTATTTAGAGATTTTGAGATTCCATGAATTCTTTTGATATTTACAAGCTTGTAAAACTTCTTGAATTTTTTTATTGTAAAAATGATTTTGAAGAATTTATTATTATTGAATTTATATATCATAATAAGTTGGGGAGTTTTTGAAATGGTTTTGACAATTTACGGATTTTTTCAATGCTTGAAAGTAATAACCCTAAATTAAAGGCATAACGCCTAAATTTTCACCTTTTAAAATTCAGGTGTTGGCCTAAATTTCAAGCCTTAGGCTTGAGACCAGAGTTGCATTTTGGAACTTTTTTTGTTTCTTTTGGTTTCATTTGGACATCCATTTTTATTTGGACATTGTTTAACATGTTTGCATGTGTTTCTTTTTACAAATAAGAGGGAGTGTAGAAAGACACGGGTCATGGTCTGGGGTTAACGCCTAGTGGGAGCGTATGTGTTCCAAGGTCTAGGACAAAGTGTGGGACCTAGGCTTTGGGCCCTTTTTGAGTTTGCCTATGTTGAAAGCGGACAAAACTCTGATGATAGCACTTGCTGAGAGATGGTCGCCAATCACTCAGACATTCCACTTACCCATGGGGGAGATTGGGATGCCTACCATCGACCTCTTCATAATGACCAGTCTTTCGATGGATGGCACACCTCCACCTTCTACTGATGATGCTGATGCGGAGTTGGTGTCATCCTACCCGGGGCCACAACCAATGGAGTATTACAAGGGCACCAAGGATGTTCTTGCCTCGTGGTTCGAGAAGAACTACAAGTGGGCCACTAATCAGAGTACTCTGGCTGATATTGATAGCTCCACACATGTTTTCCTCATCTACATGCTGACCTATTCCATCTTCTACGAGAAGAGCGACCAGATGTACTTTCACCTATTATCGGCGTAAGAGGATTTGGCCATGGTTAGAACATATAGTTGGGGTAGGTTTGCCCTCGGGTGGATATATGTGAATATAAGTGAGATTTCAGCCGGGTAGGGCCCACATGTCTTTTTGGGGTTGTACTTTCTCTAGGAGGTATAATTTACCATCACTTTTGTTATTTATTTTGCTATGTTTTTTATTTGCTTTCTCTTTTTTATGGCATTCAACTTTTGGGCTTCTTCTTTTTTCTAGGTGTGGTTCTGCAACACTTTCCACCCTTGGCTCCCACATGGAAGAACAAGGTGTTCCCTTTCCCTTGCATAGTGAGGTGGAAGGTTTCGAACACCCACCACAAGGTCTGCAAGTCCATCTTCATCTTCCAACGTGACCTAGACCTCCTTACAGGTACTCCGGTAAGTACAAAATCCTTTTTTCTTATTTAATTGTTTATTTATTATTATTGTTGCAAATCATGTTCTAAATCCTATTGTGCTTTATAAAGGTTAAGTGGCATCCCTAGACCAGGTGGGTCTTGGAGAGAGATGTTGCTCTCACCAAGACCTCAACTTGGACTTGGTCTTGTTAGAGGATCGTAGTGATAGCCATTAACAAGATCATCATGTACCTCATGGAGAGGTGTTAGCGTTAGGTGGGGGTAGGAGTGGGGGACTTTGTGGTTCTACATTCACCCCCTTAAGTCATTGATACCGAGGGTGAGGCTGGTAGATGAAAGATAGGCATTGATGCCTCGGTCTTCCTAGATTGGGGTAGAGATTACAGCAAGTGGTGGACCATTTAGTCTTATGGGCCCTTAAGCAGCCCCATTAAGCCCCATGTGAGTTTATTTTACTTTTTATTTACAAAGTTTTTTGTTATATTTCATTTTGTTTTAAAACATATGATAATGGTTTGACTTGTTTGACTTTATCAAGTAGCCAAGGCCTACCCTGTAGACAAACCCACACCTCCTACATGAAGAGGAAGGAAGAGAAAGGCTCCTATAGTTGAGCCTAACCTGGTAGGAGTGATACTCAAGGTGGTGATAGTGACCGATCTCAATGGCAAAGTTAATGAGGAGCCTTCGCCTAATGCTGAGCTTCTCGAGGGATGGGTGCCTCTAAAGACTATGACCTAGGTATGACTTAGTTTGTTTTAATGATGTTTCTTTGTTAAAAAACTTGTGAATTTTAAGATGTTTGACAAAGTTTATGTACTTATTATAGGTCTCGAGGAAGATGTACTTGAGTGCTCTTCACAAGCTAGCGAGGTGCTTTGCCTTAGTGGGACAAAAGCACCAAGCTCACTTGATAGAGGTCTTAGCTCTAAAAGAAGGGCACAAAAAAGAGGTCGATGAGCTATCAAGATAGAAAACTAGTTTTCTTTTTCAACAAAATTCCCTTTAATGATTCTAACATTGTTTTTTAAAATTATTTTGCAGTTGCTGAAGCAGATACCTGTTCCTGGGGACGGAGGTGGTGATGAGAGTGATGATGAGATGCCATATGCATCTATTGAGGTGGAGCCAAAGGTACACACAGATTTGGTGGCCACTAAGGTGTGGCTCCTCTACAAGAAGATGAGAGTTTGTTTGTGATAAGTTTAGGAAAGGGTATTTCTATATCCCATGGTGATGACATTGTCCGTTTTGGGGGAGGCCGCTCATACTCCCGTAAGAAGAAACATATAGGGAGAAAGGGGAGGAAGGGAACTATAGAGAAGTGAACAGTGACTCTGATGACTGACCTGGACAGATGGGATTCTCTTTTTTGTGTTTGAGGGGGACAGATTCAAACATTATGTACTTTTGTTTATTTAACTTTTGATGACTTTGAATGTAATTATTCATCTACTTTTTATGGAATGGTTTTGTATTTATTTCATTCATGGAATGCCTATTCAATTTACGCTTCCACATTATGTGTATTAAGCAAAAGGGGTGAGGTATACTTAAACTTAAATAAGAAAGTAAAATCCGGTCTTAATTATCTAAAAAGTAAGTTTGGACTAGTTTTTAAAAATTGGACATGAATTCTTGGTTCTTTCAATCATGCAAGTAAACATTCAAAATCCGGCAAACAATTCTTAAAGCTAGACCTCTAAGCTATTAAGTGTAGCCTAAATAACTCTAACCTAAAAATGACTACATATGCATGCTTCTTTAAGATTTTAAAAGACAAGTGTACCAGTCTAAATAGTAAGGCGAAGTGAGACAATTCATTCGTGGGAGTTTAGGGGTAGCGCCAATAGGTGATAAAATGAGGGAAAGTCGATTGAGATGGTTTGGGCAT
>JAOXJP010079787.1:0-15020 GCA_025762735.1 Platanus orientalis
GTGTTGGACGACCATCTTTGATTGCTCGAATGATGCATTGATTGTTGTATGTTGTAACAAGAGCATATTGTGTATGTTCGACCAAGATGACTCAAAATTTTCCTAATTAGATCTCAACTGCCTCTTCAACCGGGCATGAACACTCTCAACCCTGCAGGTAGTATAAGAAACATGAAGTTAAGCACCAAACAATGAGAAATAATTGTCAGTAGAATAAAAAATAAAAAAACAAAATACAACCATACCTATTCATTGTTATGGCCCCTAGATGCATAACTTGATCCATTCAAGCTGCAATAAACCTATCCTTGTAGGTATCCATCCAACTACTCCTTACATAGTTAAGTGCATTTGGATACGCACTAAATTGATTATCTAATAGTGCTAAGTGGTTGTGGTAATCCTCTTTTGTTGGTGACACGACCACTAGATTCTAGTAGGTCATATACAAATCACACACATCCTTTGTCAAAAATAACTTCTTACACTTTGCAAGCACATTCTTATTGATGTGTCACATACACAATAGATGTGTGGCAATGAGAAACACTCATGAGATAGCATTCATTAGGGCCAACTCTCTAGCTGTCACAATGACATAGGGCAAGGCACTATCATCCATAATACCATGCAAGACATCCAGTGCCTAATTGAAGTTGTCCTCCCTCTCATGTTGTAGAAACACAAACACCACGAAGAAGGTCATATCAGTAGATGTTAGTCCAATGATTTCTAAGAGGGACATACAATATTTGTTTGCTTTATATGTGAAATCCATGAGCAACACATGTGGGAATGCATGAAATAAATCCAAACTGGTTGGGTATGCTCAAAATAAGTCAATGACAGCCTCATTATCCTCACTTGTATGGTGCCACTCGATATACTAATGCTTAGCCAACAATGCTAATAATTGCTACATTTGAGATCTTTCAACCTTCTCTTACAACTTATATTTGTGTTGTGCATTGTAGACTGCCTTCATTCTAGTTGTATTGAGGGGATCTTTTTTACTTCATAGTGACAAAAATGCCTTTTGGTTGCACGTTATTCTTGGAAATGCCCTTTAATAATGAGTATTCCTCTTTAGATAATCTACCAACATAGGAGTGACCCTCTAGATGATATGCAACCGGGTGGTTATGCACGCCACATACAACTTCCAACATTCAGTCATCATTGTTGGGAAACTTCTTACCCTTCAATCAGAATGGACATTCACATTTTTTGGTACCCGTCCCCTTAACCTTCGCATCCACACAAACGTTTTTACATCTCTTTTTTACTATATACCGTCCACTCCTCTCACATCCTAGAGTCAAACTTGGTTTTCTCACACCACCACTTAAATCTGATTTCAAAATGGTAATCACAAATCCATTCATCTTTCCAACATTTGTTGCTTACTTACTCAAGGCCGTCTGACTTCTGAATATCTGCATAAGAGAGGAAGAACACAATAGTCAATTGATCCAATAACATTAGCATATACTACAGACTGATTTTTAGCATATACTATGGACTGATTTTTACTTCGTATGTGATTAACTCATAAGTGTAATCTATGACCATTTCTTCCGAAGCCTTGCTACACTAGGTTGAGACATTGGGTTGCAATCACAAGAATTAATATTTAATAGTATAATAAATTAATTAATACTTAATTAAAATTTTTTTTTTTTGCCCTGTTCGGAAACACCAATCCGAGCAGACCTTGTGGTGCTCAGCTAAGCTACTCGGATAGGCTAACTGAGCACCACAAGGGCTTGCTCGGATAGGCCAGCTAACACAAGTGTTGCTTGGAATGGTATGTCCGAATAGGGCGCTGAAATGTTAAAAAAAATAAAAAACACAAAAACGTACTTGGGGGCTTCGTTCTCGCTTTGAATCAGTTCCTTGGTATGTCATTGCTTGGGTTCTCACTTGTAATGCTAACAGGTTGAAAATGAGAAGTGTTGGGAAGATTACCTAGGAAGAAGATGGAGATGTGTTGGGAATAATGGGAAACATAGGAAGAAGAAAAGGACTTTTAAGTGAGGTGCACTTAGAAATAAGTGAGGTGGCAATAGAACATCCCTTCTTTTGCTTCAAGTTTGGGGTTTAGGGTTCAGGTTCAGGGTCAGATTAACTGGCTCATTTATAGTTCAACAACTCGAGTAGCCTAATCATTCAGTCTCAATCTCGGACAATCCAAAACTAACCCCCCTTTAAAAATTTTGGAAAAAAATATCTTAAAAAATATTTAAAAATAGTTGAGAGGTTTATAATAATAATAATAATAATAATAATAAGAATAATAAGAATAATAAGAATAATACTTGTAAACATGTTAAATGCATCATATGTATAAATACCATTACGAGGCTTCTATAAGTTTAAATTGTATATACTTAATACATTAAAACTAAATTATATATAGTATCTATTGGGGTATAGCCTGATGTAAACTGAGGTAGAAAGGAACCAACGAATCGAGTTTCAACAGGCTAGATTGATCTGGTGAAATTGGCAGATCAATCCGGCTAGATTCGGGTAGAATCAGGCATGCAGACAGACATGCACCAGAAAGGTGATAGATCGTCTGACTCATTGGCCAATTGATCCGACGACGACAATAAAATTTAGAAAGTTTCCTAGAGTGCTAGGAAACCCTAGTTTCGTGGGAGGGTCAACTTGTTTGATGTATATAACGTCTCTAAGGTTGTCTAGGGCTATTGTAA
This sequence comes from Platanus orientalis, assembly GCA_025762735.1. Lineage (NCBI taxonomy): Eukaryota > Viridiplantae > Streptophyta > Magnoliopsida > Proteales > Platanaceae > Platanus > Platanus orientalis. Next base: position 2,721 of record JAOXJP010079787.1, read on the forward strand.
GGTCATTACAAGGGTTTTGTAAGGTATAAAAGATTAGTAACAAGGATTGAGATGGATTTTATCTTTGGGTTTCCCAATGTTTTCTTGGTTGAGAGAGAAGGTGAGAAGAGGAAAGAGAAAGGGTTTCTCAAGGGTTATGAGCTGTGATAGAGTGTGTGTGTGAGAGAGAGGAAAACTTATAGCTTTGTATACTTCCATTATAGTGTAAGGTTTTCTATGTGGTTCCATGGTTTTTTCTAGGTTTTGGGGTTTTTCATGTAAATCCTTATGTTGTGGTTTTTTATTTGTTTCCTGGTTCAATTTGATTCCACGTTTATTATTGTATACCAAAAAATTGCATCAAGAGGGTTACGATCCTCACAAGTGGTATTAGAGCTTAGGTTCAAAAGAATGCTAGATTCCTCATTGAGAAGGAACAAATGGTTCTAGATTCGTGGTTCGTAATTCGTAAGAAGCCAAGATTTGTAATTTGGAAGAGTTATTGATTCGAGTGGGAGCAATGAGAGCAACAAAAGAAGATTCCACAAGGTTTACTATTGAGAAGTTCAATGGTAGGAATTCCACAAATTAGTTGTAGAGAAAGGATTATCTCTATCAGCAAAATCTCCATTAGCTGCTTGGAGGAAAAACGGAGAAGCTTGCTACGTTGTTAAATGTTAATTGGGAGGTACTTGATAGAAGATCCCTAGGTATAATTAATCTTTCTTTATCATCATTGGTTGCTTTTGTTAATGTAAATTGTCAATTCCATAATTTGTAAAATATATGGAGTGGTAGATTAGCTATGACATGAGCACAATGCATATCTTAGTCATGTTTGTAATCATCAAGTCTCATTGGTTTCCAAGAAGGAAGACAAGCTCCATACACTTGAAGCCGAGGGTAATCCGTTCCCAAGATTGTCAAGGTTTGAAGACTTGAAGACCCAAGATTCATCAAGCTTAAGAAAGGTTTGTAAAGGTATATAATATGATAGACATAGGCTAAAAAGATTAAAAGTCCTTTACATATCCTTATGGAACAACTCATGCCACTTACATAGGTTCCCAAGTGAGTGGGAGTAGGTTCAAGGCTTAATGACAGAAAAATAGGGGAATTAGATCGATCCGGATGGTGTCGGATCAATCCGCACTTAGTGGATTAATCCAGCAAGGCTCTGGTGTCTCAAATTGAGACACTGGATCAATCCCGGGATGTCGGATTGATACATGGATCAATCTGACATAACCAGATCAATCCGCCATCGCAGAATTTCAAAAATATATATAAGATCTACGTCTGCGATTTTTTGACCGTTGGGGTAGATGCCATATCAAGGGTGCACGACTGTGCTCGTCCCCCATAAATATGAAAGAAGTTCAAATGAGCTTTTTAACACACAAAATTACATTGAACACAAAAGAGAAGAGAGAGTTAAGGAATTTACACCTCCCAACTACCAAAGGCTCAAGTTAATGAGCATTGATTGAAGATCAAAGAGCCATTAAGTGTTTACTTAGCACTCCACACTTGAAGAACAAGAAGAGGGAAACAAAGTGAAGGGTTTATTCCCAAGTATACCCTTATGAGAAGCTCCAAGAAGCAAAGAGGCACTCTTGGAAGCTTAGTGGCACACATTGGCACACTAGCTCAACAAAGGAGTAACCACCTTCATGTGCAACAAGCAATACACAAGCCTAGTGAGGTAAATTGTATTGATTTCTCTTTATTTGAGACCTTAGCACCCATCGAAGACACCTGGTGTAGACTATAACATTATTGTCGGAGACACCGGCAGTGTAGACCATTCTCACTGAAGATATCGGGTATAGACTACTCTCGCTAGAGACACCGAGAGCAGAGTTTGCTCTTACAAGTAGTAGGTTTTAAAATTTTAACCTTGATTGTAATGCAATTCAATCTTAATAAAATTTAGTAGCTTGGTAATGAGCTTTGAAAGTGGATGTAGGCCCGAGTGCCGAACCACTATAAATATTGTGTTGTGTGTTTGCTTGTGGTGTGCATTGTCTCTTCTCTCTATCTTTACATGCATGTTTATCATTTTATATATGATCTTTCATATTTACAATTAAGTGAGAACTTAAAGTAATTGAAAAATCAAAATTACAAATTGCCATTGCATTGCATTTGTAGTTATAAAAATTGAAGCATATTTTTTTAAGTGCATTAAATAACAAGAATTATCACAATATCTGAAATTGGAATTTTAATTAGGGGTAAATTAGAAAGAATTTTAGAAATCCTATTCACCCCCCTCTAGGATAAAACCGGACTTGCAAGCTAAAGGGTGGGTTTCTATAATTACATTAGCCTACAAAGAGATAACATGCAACAGAAGAAAATCCAACACTCTAATTGAAGTTTACAGCCTTTGTCAGAGCCATTGGAGGCAGATTCTCTCTACACTTGTCAGAGTCAAGTGAATTTAGTCCATTGGAGACGCTGGATGGAACACTCCCACCAGAGACACTGGGAGCGTACTTACAAGGGAGAAGATTCTTTGGAACTTGTAAGTAAGTTTAGGTTTTAATAATTTTTCCTATAATCGTTTAAAACAACTATTATAAATAAATTATTAGTGGAAAGTGGACGTAGGCCTAGAATGTTGAACCACTATAAATCATTGTGTTGTGGTGCATTTGCATTTTATCTTATCTTGTGTTTTATGCTTATTTCATTTATGCATAAAATACCCAACACTAAGTGATTCTAACTAAGATTAAAGTAAACAAATTAATCAACAAACCTTAGGGAATTTATCAGCTCGTCTCCCGCTCTACTATAGGTAACACTTTAGTGCATGATAGAGAATAATGGTCTATGATAAGTTCATAGAGATTTGATTTACTTGATAAAATATACTGCTACATGTTAAAGTAAAATTTAAGTAAATCAAAAGTGAACTTAATATTTAAATAATTTTAAAGAGATAGCCAAGATCCTATTCACCTCCCCTCTAGGATCCCATTTCGAAATTTCAGAAAAGACGTTATGTCACTTCAAATTCATTTGAATTCAAAGTGACGGGGGGCATTGTTTACATCATAAAAATACTACCATTATGAATGGTTGATAAAAAACTATGTGGTAGGAATTTTAAAAAGGTAGCAGATTAATTATGATTAGAATTTCATTTTGAATGAAATTTAAATTTTAAATAGGAAGACAGGTGGAAGCAAGAGAAAGAAGAAGAAGTTTTGGAACAGTTATTGATACATTCCCATGAGAAGATTTGAAAAGAATCAATTATAGAATGTGTCATAAGCCAGTTACAAGAGAAGTTATAGGACAAATGGAAGATCTAGAGAATGACACCTATAAATGGAAAAATAACTGAATCAAAGCATTATAAATACAGATCAAGGGGCTCAAAAGAACAGGTCTCACACCATCATAACTTTAGTCTAATCCTATGTCTAATTTGTAGTTAGACTCCTTAGTCAAATCTCTTACTTTATACAATCTTACTTAGCAAGTTTGTGAAGTGCGTTATGGCTTTCAATCAATTGATTAAGTTTTGCTTAATTGTGTGGAAATAGATCTGTAACCAACTGCATTACATGATTGGGACCACCCCAATTGTAAGTTCTTCTTAAATTCTTCCTTTATTTCTTTTGAATTTCTAACATTCTTAGTGTCATCATGGTGGAATTGTAAAAGTCCTTATTCACAAGGCATAAAATTACCCATAGAGAGAAGAACTCTCCCCCTTGTAATTGCTTAAACACAAAAGGTAGCCAAATAAATCTTACGAAAGTCAATTCCTTCTAATTCTTCCATTTGTTCGATTTATTTTAGCGCCTTAGGTTATAACAAAGACCAAATTGTGCCCACGTGACACTAGCATGCTCGCACATGTGATCAGCCATAAATTTGGGTTAACAACAGGATTAGCATTCTGATGATCACTTAGAATCATAAGTGATTCTCGATCCTATGACATGTGGGAGTCATAGAATTGATAAAAAGGTGATTGGCACCATTTGATTTTAAAATCCTAAAATTATATGGTTAATTTATGTGATGATGATGTTTGTTTGATATGGGATATTAAAGCAAAGCTATTAATCCCACTATAAGAGATCCTTAGAATAATAATATAATTTTTCAACTTCCAGAAACTAGAAGATAATACTTTAATTGTGTTAAAAATTAAAAGATTAGGTTAGTCTATATCAGTAATACTTCATATTTATATGAAGGAACTCAGGCACAGTGGAAGCATAGATAGGGTAATTAAGCCACAAGGTAATAAGCTATAACAACCTTGATAAGCGTGTGAACATGATAAAACAAGTCCAGTCAGATGGCCACATCTTAACTAATAATAGGTTCATAAAATGATGGATAACCTAATGAGTCAAAGTCTTTGACTAGTTGTAAGTTGATGTGATTCTTGCCTCTTTGTAATCATTTAAATAATCCGTTTGCATTAAATAAAGACATTAATAAAGTAGGATTTTGCTAAAACCAATATAGGAAGATAAGAATGTCATCAAGGATAAAAGATAACTATTTATCTTGCTAAGTATGGTAGAGGATTCCAATTCAAACTAAAAGAAAGTAAATGAAGTGGAAAAGTGGAAAAGTGGAAAAATGTACTCTTGATGTTCCTAATAGTGCTTTTGAGGGTGGTGTGAATAAGATATATGCGAAAAACAATATATATATATATATATATATATAGCAAGTGGAAATTGTTTCCATTGTGGTAAGGTTGGTACTAGTAGAGAAAGAGATATATATATATAGAATCTTTGAGAAAGAAATAGAGCGATAACAAAAATTGAGTATGCCCTATTTCAATTTGTTGGTTCCCATGCATGAATCCTATAACATGGACCACAATCTGCTAAAACTGTTTGCAATCAATTACAATGATTTACGGGATCCAAGAGATTGATTAAAGGGGTACCAATATATGAGTTTTTCCTTTAAAGAAAATGTAAAACCCAATGATAAAAGGTTAGGAACCTTAATAATTTTTTAGAGTTGCCTCTCACATTCGGGGGTTACAAACTATAGATAGTTAGTTAAAATTAAATAGGATTTAATTTCAAACTACACCTTCAATGTCCATTAGATCATAGAATGGGTAGAGACCTAATCAAAATAAATGGTAAGTGTGTGATTGTCTTATACAGGCATGTTAAGTGTGGCATAAGAAAGTGAACCTAATGGTTCATATGGAGGTACTTCAAGTGGAATCCATGTATTATGACTTGAGTTTTTTGCATTATATAATGTTAGAAATATGTGTCCAGACAAAGCCATTCTCATAAATATAGGCATGATTAAGTAATTATTTATTTAATAATGACTATTAATTCTATCATCACGAGTATTTGTTTCATTATATGGGTAATTATTTGATCTCATGAGATGAGATAGGTGGTCCTTAGGTAACATAGTATGATGTCAGATACATTGGGTGACATCTAGCTATGGGTGATATAGCGTTGCTATATGTAGAGCTGCCATATGATGGAGTGATGTAATCTCAGTCACTTGGGTGAAACTCTAAGCTTACATGTGGGTGCATTATATAAATACATTAAAGGGATCTATTATGAACACACTTGATAAAACATCACTGTCAGGTTAAGTGTTTTTCATATTTACAGACTTGTTCTTACACCTAAGGAGTTAGTATTTCTTTAAGTTATTATGTTGGCTATTTTGAGCTACCAACCAGTGATGCCTAATTGGAGGCTCTATCATGAGTAGTTTGGATAGCCTACAGATATTTAAGAGGATGCAAGTTCTCAACAAGGAATCCATTGTCCTTAAGTGGGAGAATATTCAGTTTAGGAAATAAGTGATTTAATTGGGCATAAAAATTTGGCGCTAGTGGTTCTTGATAAAGTGTTTGTCAAATGTTTTCAAAATTAAATTGTAATAGATATATTTAACTTTGAAAATGATTTTCTCAAATGACTGTTTTAAAATGTCTAATTGATTCATTATGTTCCTAATGATTATGTTCTAATGACCATAGGGGTTAGACAGTGATTATTTTATTATCTTGAAGGGACATTTAAGGAATGTTGTGAGGTGGAAGGACATATTTGTAAGGAAGGGCCTAATTGTTATTTTCTTATCTTTGGGAGTTCAATTGCAATATGTAACATAGATTATTACAATTAGTGATGTGCTAGTTTATAATTAATAAAAGATAGAGTGTTTTTAATACAGTTTAACTTAATTAAGGATACCAAGCCCCATAGCATAAAGATAAGAATCCCATAAGGATCCCACACCTCCTAGTGTTACTTAGGCTTCTCAAATACTATATAAAGAGCTCCCACATTCAAATAAGGTCCTGTAACTTTTTTGAAAGTGGGAGAGGCGCATAGAATTCTAGAGTAGGTGTGGATGCTTTAGAGACTGGGTCAGATTATTGTCTTATGTCTGGTTTAGCTATTGAGGTATTCCTCTTAATCTTCTTTGATTAAATCCTATGATTTCATATGGTGATCATGGGATAAATAATGTTCATGATTTGTATTTTTATGATAATTAATCAAAAATTAAAGTTTTTCAAATAATCAAAATATCAATTGGTATCAGAGCCTAGCATATAAAATCCAGGGTTTGATTTTATTATTTTTATATTTTATATTCTTTAAATATATGATATACACCATTATTACAGAATTCCAAGTTCTAGAAATTATGTTTTAATGGTGATTTATCTCAAAATTTAAAGAGTATTGTTTTCTAGAGCGAATCTAGAGCATGTTTGATTAAAACGGTAATTATGAACTCAATTTAAATCGGATTAATGCACCATTTGTTTTGTTAGATTTTTATGAATGAATGAAATGTTTTATAATCATAAAATATCATACTTTATGTATTTATGGTTATACTATGCTCATTCTCTTTTCTCTCTCTCTTCTCTCTTCGATATGATATGTACTCCCCTCAAGCAATCCGGGATAGCAGATTGGTTTCTTGAGGTTTCTTTTTCAAGATGTAATATTTAAGAATAGTTTATAATAGTTCTAAGTTATGTAAACATGGAAAAACTCAGAGCACAACTCAAAAAAATGAGAAGAAGAAGCATTGGAGTTGTTCGACGCAATCCAGAAACGTCTTAGGAGAAGAAATTGGTTTTGTCTTCATGATTGGTTTATTCTTATTTATTTCCATTGAAATTTCTCTGTGTTTATGATAAATTTACAAAGGTTTTGAGAACATTCAAGACACTAGGTCTGGCTTCCCCTAGCAACCCTACAAAGGAGTCTAAGTTGGACAATGATTTAGATGCATTATCCTTTATGGTGTTTCCAAGATGGAATACAACTCCCAACTCCAACTTGGAAGGCTTTTAGGATTATTAGGGATAATGGTTACAGCTCATAATTGTCTAGATAAGAATTTGAAAAGGTTGGGAGACCAATAAGATTGGTTTCCAAGTCCTTGTTTGACTAGGAAATATAATGTTGCAATTTTAATAGGGTATTCAATTTTTTACTCTAAAATAATTATTTAATAATTATTTTTACATATTTATACTCCTTAATACCAATAAAGATCACATATAAAATTTCATAAAATTCGGACTCCATTTAAAGTCAGACTGCTCTTTGAGGCATTTTGTTGAACACTTGGTGCGTGATTCAAAAAGGAGGGTCTAGAGGACTCTAAAGTATCCCCTTGTTTTTCGGAGAGGTCAATCTTTTTCTAAAAAGGATGCTCATAAAATATGGGCTGAATCCAAATATGTTTAGGGCTCGAAAAATACATCGAACACTTAAGGGATAAGGATGGCCACCAACATGCACACAGGCACATGGGCGGTTTGACCAAATTTGACTTAGGTTGATTAAAATGGACCAAGGTTGACTCGAATTAACAAGAGTTGACCATTTTGACCCGGTTTAACTAGGGTTAGCCAAAAATGACCTAATGGACTAGTTTATTCAGATTTGACTAGGGATAACCAAGTTGACCATATTTGACTAGGTTGACCAGATTTGACCATAGTGGACTAGATTTGACAAGGTTGATTAGAGTTGACCACTTTGACTTTGTTTGACCAGGGTTAACCTAGTTTTACTAGGGTTAACCAAAAATAACCCAATGGACTAGTTTAACCAAATTTGACCAGTTTGATTTGAATTGACTAAAATTGACTAGAATGGTTCTAAATTAACTAGTTTGACTAATGATCACTAGAATTGACATGGTTGATCATTATGACTAGGTTTGACTATAATAGATTAGTGTTGACTTAGTTTGACCAAGAGTTGATCAAAGATGATTAGTTTAAGTAGACTTGACAATAGTTTACTAGTTTGACCAAAATAGACTAAGTTTGACTAGATAAGATCTAGATTGACTTAAATGACCTAGGGTTCACTAGATATAATCTAGATTAAACCAAATAATCTATAGTTGACCAAATTAGATTAAGGTTGACATAAAAAATAAGAGTTGATTAGATCATATCTAATTCAATATAATTGAATAGAATTGATTAAATAAAATTTAGTTTGACTAAAATTGATTAAGTAAAACCTAGTTTGGCCAAGATTAAATATAGAGCACTTAGTTTAACTAAGATGCACTTGATTTGACAAAATAATGTAATCTACTTCAATAAAACCCTAATTGGGATATGATTGATGTTCCAAACCACTTGTAGACCTGGTAACACAATAAAATACAAACTATAGGGTTAATAATCCAATTTAAATAATTTATTTGGTATTTTGGAGCTACCTGGATGTATATGATATATGAGGTATTGTCAATGTGATTGGAGACCTTAATGATAGTGGGAGTTAAATTGTGATACCCTATGTAGCTATAAAATTAATATGATCATATGATGATCAAGATGTGTAAATATAATCATGTGATGATTAATTTGTGCCACTATAATTATGAGATAATTAATTTAGGAAATGATATGGTGTTTTATTTATATGATACATGGTTGATGTGTTTATAGAGTGTTTATAGCATGTGACGTTAGAAATATAAAATTTTTGTAATTTTGACATGAGATGTTAGACATGAATAATCTACATAGTGATCACATAAACTGTTAAATTTATACAATGCTATATAGCATGAGATGTCATTAATGCATAAATAATATAGATTAATTATGACATAAGATGCTTGACCTAAAGTCCCTCATTTTAAATAGTAGGTATGTAAGCAGGAATTGTTTTACGAAATAATTAATGTGGCCTTCTACTGTTACTGGATAGAGATTTCATCTGAAATAGGTTGGTTGATGCCCACAAGATAAAACCATATATGTTTTTAGTTAATTTACTTTTATTCACTTCTTTGGATAAGTCTAAATATGGCTAGTGGGAGTGTAAGTCCACAAGATACATTATCCCACAGTACATACACTAAGACCGATGTGGTGGGTCTATACTTAACTGAATGGATCATAGCAGCCCACAGGTTTTAGCTATGATTCTTTTAGAGGTCAAAAGCAAATCAGAAATCACAAATCTAAAAAAGAGTTTAAAAACTTTTTATTAGAAGTTGATAGATAGTATCTATTCGCTTAATTAAGACTGACATGATTGATGCTCATAGGATAAGATTATGTTCAGAAGGATTAAGTTTCTGATGATCATTTAGGATCTTAAATAAATTCTAATTCTATGGCATATGAGGGAGTCATGGAATTGACAAAAAGGTGATCAACACCATCTAATTTTAAGAACCCAAAATTAGTGGTTAATTATATATGATGATGATGATGCTTGTTTAATATGAGATATCAAAAGTAATGATAATTATCATACTTCGAAAGATTATTATTATAATAATATGATTTATCCAACTTTGTGAACTAGAAGTTAAGACTTTAATTGTGTTTAAAATTAAAATATTAGATTAGTTCATATCACTAATCCTTTAGGGTTATATGAAGGAACTTAAGTACAATGAAAACATAGTGAGTCAAATTAATCCGCAAGGCAAACAACTATAATAAGCTTGGTAAGATGTGAACATAATAAAGATACTCTAGTTAGATGACCACATCTTCACATATAATAGGTTCATAGAATGATGAAAATCCTAAGGAATCAAAGTATTTGACCAAATGTAAGTTTATGCGATTCTTGCATCCTTACAATAAGTAATTTGTGTCATATAAAGACATGAATGAGGTATGGTTTTAATAAAACCTATTCAAGAAGATAAGAGTCTCATTAAAGATAAAAGATGAGTGCTTACCTTGCTAATTATGTCAATGTCTTCTAAATTCAAGTAGAAAAGATCTACTCTTGATATTTCTAATAGTATTTATGAGGGTGGTGTGAACAAGACAAGTGCTTGAAGCAAAAATATAGCAAGCACAAGTGGAAAGTATTTCCATTGCAGTAAGTTATGTACTAGTATAGAAAAAGCATGACATGTATGTAACTTCTTAGTGAAAGAAGTAAAATAATAACAAAATTTTGTATTTCTTATTTTAATTAATTGACTCCTATAAATCATACAATGTGGACCACAGTCTAACAAAAGTATTTGTAATTAGTTGCAAGGATTTGTAGGATCCAACAGATTGATTAAAGGAGTACCAATGTTTAAGTTTTTCCTTAGAGAAAGAATAAAGCCTAATAATTAAAAAAGTTAGGAATCTTAAGAAGTTTTCAAGAGTTTCCTATCAAATTTTGTGGTTACAAACTACCGATAGTTAAAATTAAATAGGACTTTATTTAAAGTTATACCTTTGGTGTCCAATTGATTACGAATTAGGTGAAGGCCCAATCAAGATAGTAAATATAGGGCTATTCTATACAAGTATGTTAGGTGTAACATAGGAAAGTGAACCTAATAGTTAGGTACAATATAAAAGTTAAAGAGTTAGCTTCTATGTTTTTAAATATTAAAGACCATGTCTTAGATGTGACATTTTAGAAAGATAACAATGTCTCTAGTTATACATAAAAAGAATAGGATTGTTTTCTGAAATATCTAGGAATCCAATATAGCCAGATTAATTAGAGAATAAGTTCTCAGAACCTATTAACCTTCTAATGCACTAGTTATTTGATCATGTGGGAGAGTTTCTAAAACCTCTCTGGTTGTCATCTATATGGATGAGGTTTATTATTTAATTGCTAAAAATTTTGAATAAAGTATTTTTTGGATCAAGCAATTAAGCTTTATAAGGATTCCAAAGAGCTAGGTGTATATAAGAAAGTAAATGAAAAAAATAATAATTCATGTTGATCCATTATGTTGGTTAGGCCCTACACATTGGGAATGATCAAGTTATATAGTTAGTATAAAGAATAGGGTTTTCAAGTAGTTTATGATGAGATCACTAGACAGTTAAAAATTATATGCTAAAATAAAATATAAAGACCAATAATTATGTTTACAAAAGTATGAACAATTCAAAATATTGGATATATTTGGTTATGTTTTTTAGCAGTAGGAGGAAGTTCATTAGTTATATGAGTATGAAGCACTAATGTATTGTAAATTCTGCAACTGGTTCCACAGAACTTAGTGTAATTCCCTTAGATTGGTCACTTATGACTCAATGAGGTGAAATTGGTTTCACCATGATTACTTCCCCAGATAATCTTGTAGACTTATGACTAAGGTCTTACAAAAAGCATATGATGCACATTGACCAGATGTGTATTTGACTAGTTAGTGATTGGCTTTGAGGACAAGTGGGAGATTGTTAGAAATATATGTCCTAAAAAATCCATCACATAAAATATAGGCATGATTAATTATTTATTTATTTAATAATAACTATTAATTCTATCATCACATGTATTTGTTTTATCATATGGGTAATTATTTGATCTCATAAGATGAGAAGATGGTCCTCAGGTAACATAGTTAGATGTCCGACACGTTGAAATGTGTGGAGAGATTTGATAATCCATTTCTTATATACCTGAAAGTTTATAGTTATGGGTGATGCTGGACACATCACTTATAAGGCTGCTACATGTAGAGTTGTCATATGGTGAAGTGATGTAATCTCAGTCACTTGAGTGAGACTCGAAGCTCGCATTGGGTGCATAATATAAATGCATAAAGGGATCTATTATGAACACACTTGGTAAAACATCACTGTCATGTTTGAAAGTCTAGTAATGATCCTAGAGGGGGGCTGAATAGGATAATTCAATTTTTTAATTCTCTTTTTCTTAATTTACTTAATCTTATTTAATTTTAATAAAACACTTTTGATAAGTAAATTAAATATCCATGAACCAATCATAGACCACAAGGTTCCCTTATACGCTATAGTGTTACCTATAGCAGAGCGGGAACAGGGCTGATAGG
>JAOXJP010079798.1:0-15020 GCA_025762735.1 Platanus orientalis
AAGCATCATGGAAGAATCCTAAGTCTCAAGTGCAAGCTACCTCAAGGAAGCCAACACCCGAAAGTTAAAGGTAAAACTAACAAAAGTAGGTAAGTGGGAATTGGGATTGATCATAAAGTCAAAATATACTTTGAAGAGTGATATACATTAACCCAAAACCCTAGGAACATTGCCCAAGGTTAGTCCAAAAAAATGAAGGAAGAAGGCTCAAGAAGGGTTGGACCAATGATGGATCAAAATTGTAAAATAAATTAAATAAAAAATGGCCTAACTTAAAGCGGCCATAACTTTTGATCCCGATGTCCGTTCGGGGCCCATAAGTACTCAAAACGAGTGGAACGGAGCAAATCAGTTGAAAATGGAGTTTTTGGAAATTAGAACCAGTCCCAATTGTTTTAGGACCGGTCACGAGGGACCAATTCCAAAAAAATTGGGACTGGTCCCCAACATCAAAAATTCAAATTTTGAGTTTTAAAGTTGGCATAACGGCTAGTATTTTTACTATTGTAAACTAGCCATTAGGGGACAAATTTAGCCTCTCTAAACCTCTATAAATAGGGTCTTTGAACCCCAAGAAAGTTAGAGAACAACACTTCTGCACACATAATTAAATTCTTGAGAAAAAAAGCCAGAAGTGTGAGCCAAAAGCCTATGAGTTAAATGTGTGTTGGCCAATGACCTTGGGATTGTTCCACCATAGTTAAACCCATTCAAGGTCAGTTATAAGCTTTCCAAACCTTTGTATTTCAATCTTTTGGGAGCAAGGAAGGTGCTTATACAAGTCAAATTCGCCTACACAAGAGGCATTCAGAAGAACGAAGATTCTTTCGTCTACAACAAGTCGTAGCCTTCGCCGGAGTCACCGAAGGTGGATTTTTTGCCTTTGCCAGAGTCACTGAAGGCGGATTTAGAGCACTTGTCGGAGACACCAAGTGCGAATTAGTCCATTGAAGACACTGGACAGAGCGTACCCACCGGAGACACTAGGAGCGCACTTACAAGGGAGTGGATTCTCTGTTACTTGTAAGCAAATTTTAGGTTTATTAATTTTCCTATAAGAGTTTTGGAGAACTATTAATAAAAATTAAATAGGCTCGGGGAGCCGGTTAGAGAGTGGATGAAGGCCGAAGGGTCGAACCACTATAAATTTGCATGTTGTGGTTTGTTTGTGTAATTCTATTTTGTTTATGCAAATTAACCCAACATATTTAAGTAACTTCAACTAAAGTTAAAATTAATAAATAATTAATTTAAACAACCTTAGGGAATTTATCAGCCCTGCTCCTGCTCTGCTATAGGTAATACTATAGTGCATGATGAAGCCCCATGGTCTATGATAAATTCATAGAAAAGTAATTTACTTAATTAAAAGAATTTCCTCTACATATTATTTAAAAGAAAATTAAGTAAATTAAATTGGGGCTAATAAGAATAATTTATTTAAAAAAGAATTATTTATTTAAAATAAATTTTAAATATTTTATAAAGATCCTATTCACCCCCCTCTAGGATCCATTTCAGGAATTTCAATGACCAGAAGTCAACTAGTGGTAAGTGCCAGGATGCCCAGAACACCCTCAAGAGGGTTACTAACCACCGGAAGGACCTCAGTAGCCTCTCCCATTATGTTTCATCATGAGGATCATGTCATGTCTTTAAAGTGTGAATATGGTTACATTGAATATGCACAACCACCCTTTATGCCATAGGGACCGTTCATGCATCCAACCGCGTCCATGATGGACCCTAACTATATGAGGGCAATGATGACTGAAATGCTTAATGAATATAAAGAGCATGAAACTGTAAGTATATACATAACCGGGAATCCATATCCTCCGCATGTGGATACAACACCCTTCCCATCGAAATTTGTCTAACCTCACTTGAATACATTTAATGGAATGACATGTTTGAAGCAACATATTGCTTATTTCAAATCCTGGTGCGGCGCTATCGCCCAATAAGGTGATTTTTTGTTAAAATTGTTCATCTAATCTCTGGATGGCGCTGCTTTCACGTGGTATTCAAATTTAAAACCCTACTCCATTCCAGACTGGGATTCAATGAAACGAGCATTTATATAATAGTTTCATGGCACTTATAGGCCAGTGAAGTTATATGAATTGACTAATGAAAGGAAGCGAGACAATAAGTTAATGGTGGACTTTATCAATAGATGGAAGAATATGTCTTATGCTTGTGAGAATGCACCTCCCACTAATGTGTTTGTAGAATATAGTTTTCAAGCTTTCCCTTCATCTTACGGCCTAAAAATACTCTCGGTTTAATGATTTGATATCTAAAGCGTCTGCTCTAGAAATGAGGCTGCTAGACTATAAACGTGAGAGGAAAGGAAAACGGTGGTTAACAAGATGGAATCCACCATGGTTGGCGCTAAAAAGTCATCCACCAAGTTAAAAGTCAAACATACTATAGAGACAACTAAGTCAGTAGAGCAAGAAGCTCCTCCTAAAAGGCCAAGCATGAGAAAACGATAGGAGAAGGCTTATACATTTCATCCCAATGATTTGAAGAGCCTCTTAAAGCAAACAATTAAATCTCACGATTTCACTCCCTAAGTTAAAAAGACCTGCAGAAGTTGACAAAGTCAATGACCCAAAATATTGGAAGTATCATCGTATTTTGGGCCATACTTTACAAGACTGCTTTGTCTTTAAAGATAAACTACAGGAATTAATTGACAAGAACACTTTAGAATTTGACATAGATATGAGGGCTGCAACCACTAATGCTGTCTTCATTGATGATGATATGGTCGACTTCATGAGTCCTCAAGCTAATGAGGATGACAACAATGATGAGGGCGATTGGGTCACATTCAAAAGCAAGATGACACGGAAAAGAAGAATCCATGCTATTAAAATAGGATCACAACAAACACATAGCACTCCTAAGTGTGCTTGGAAAAGGCCTCTTCGCTTGGAAGAAGTAACTAGAAAAAGGGAGAAGGCTGCTAAAGGTGAGGCCTCCCAACCATCACCCCATGAGGACGACTTATTAGAGCAACCTCTATGAGTGCCGGTTACTTTAGAAGAGTTTATGCCTGAAGATTTCCTCCAGCCTTCAATCGTCATTTGTAATATGGCATCGATTGTATGCGATGGCAATCCTCGCCTGCGTAGAGAACCGCATCTAGTACCAACACCACATGGATCGATAATAGTGATCGATTGGCTACAGAATAACTTGACATACCAAGATCACTATGCAGGGGTAACCATTCCAGTGGCAGTATATAGATACATTGCTAGTGGTATCTCCATTGCACTAACATATTCTATACAAAGACCCTCCATTGTGGTCTATAGGAATTATTCGTTTGCCTATGACAACCCAGAAACGTACATACTTCTGGAATATGTGAAACAAATTCAGGCGACAAGCCTTTCCTTACCATCGAGTTGTATATTTCGAGGTATTTCCTCCCGGCTTTAAGGTTCCACTATTTGTGACTTTTCTCAAATGAGATTTATCAATGCTCGCATCATTATCTATTCAAGTTTATGATATCATGTAGAGAGGTAATGCATAATGACAATTTGTTGTTGCGATTGTTCCCACTCTCCCTAGACAGTTCACCATTGAATTGGTACATGGGTTTAGCGCCACAAAGTATACCTTCTTGGGGTCACTTAAATGAAATGTTTATCCATGAATTTATGAGGCCAAACATGAAACCATATGACCCTTGGGAATACGGATCCCCTAAGACAACCCCCTCAACAACAGACATATGAGGAATGGGAGGGCACCCCTGATCAGATTATCACATAATTGCTAGATTACCGATGGTTTGGCGAAACAAGGAAACCTATTAGACAGGAGGTATATCTTACTCAATTCCCAGAGAACTATCAGCTCCCTCTATTCACACTATACATAGGGGATGCGGATCCTCATTTCTATACCAACTATTTCTTATAAGAAACTGGTCTGTCAGCCACTGCTCATGATCTATTAATGTGACTTTTCTTGGTTTCCTAGGATTCACATGCTTTTGACCAGTACCTGACTACCATCATGCTATGTTTCTTCATGGCCAATGCTCATTGATCATTTTTATCATCGACAAAGGGCCTATAGACATGATCTCCAATATATACATAGTGTGGTACATTTACTACCTCAAGATCAATGGGATGTCGACATGAATGCCAGTGACTCCTCAACTTTAACTGATGAAGATGATGATGCTCCAAATCTATGGCAAACCCGATGCAGTGATTTAGCCTTACAAGACGTACCACCCTTGGTCACTGACTCAAATGACTCTAGCAACGATGACAATTCTAGCTTCGTCTCTACATCTCAGAATTTTTCTGAGGATGGAATGTTTGCCCATCCCCAGGTAGGTACTTGCAATGTTACCAAACTTAAAATCACCACCCCGATAGAGGGACGTCAACCACACTCTTGATATGTGAACCAAGTTAAGGTGCGATCTAGGAAACAAATTCCACCATGAGGCCCTACAGCCAGTCAGCAAGCTAATGCAATGAAAAAGACAGCTATGGAAGTTGAACACAGTAAGGCTATCAAGAAGAAAGAAAACCCCATCCCATATGATGTGATGGCACACCTCAAGAAGATCCTATCATTGTTAACTATTTATGATGCTCTCTGTATGTCATCAGAGCTCAGGGTTTCTATGATTTATGCATTAACTCACCCAGACGAGTTTGCTGTAAATGATGAGATCGCTAGAGCTTCTTGAAAGACCATAACATGAGAATGATTGTGCATGTCCATAGTCACTTTGAAGATATAGATCGGTATTCCGATGATCCTAGCCATAATAGGCAATTATTCATCACAGGTTCTATTGATAACCACCTTGTATCTAGAGTAATGATCGATGGCGGCTCAGTAGTCAACATACTTCCAGCTAAAACACTAGACTATTTGGGAGTAGATCCATCTCAACTTAGGCCCAAGTACACTCGTCATCCAAGGCTTCAATCAAAATGAGTAGCATCCTCTCAGTTCCATTAGGCTAAGGACAAAGTTTGATCACATAGAAGACTGGACACCCTTCTACGTAATTGATGTAGACACTGCTTGCAACATCCTCATCAGTCAGCCATGGATGCACAAGTTCTAGGTGGTCCCTCAACATATCACCAGTGCATCAAGTACCCCTGGCAAGACACGTAGAGCACCATAATAGCTGATAATAATCTCTTCCAAATGGAGGATGCTTACTTTACTGATGCCACATATTATCAAAAGACTGACCCCTAGGAAATCTCAAAGAAGAACAATGAAAGTAGCTTTAAACCCTGAAAGCTTAAGGTAAGGCATGTTGTCAAGGCTACTAAGGACAAATCCACATTGTTACAAGATTTAGTAGCACAAAATTTCATCCTCCCACTAGCACATCTGTTAGGAGCACGGGTCAATCCTTATCGAATACCTTCCATTTTCCTACCTGAAGGCCCTATCTAATCTACCGACCATTTGGGTCCTATATCAAAGAGAGAACTCAAAGACCCAGACAGTCTATTGCCACATATGAAGTTGGCCCCTCAGCTACTCTTGAACTTCGACTTCGACCAACAAGGAAAATGGAAGAATTCCTACAAAGGTAAGGACGTTTTAACACAATAGTTTAAGCATTTATATCCTCCACTCAAAGAGTAAAGATGAAACAAGAGGGTTGGGCAAGAAACCCACAAAGTTGAAAGTTTCTTCACATGCAATAACAACATATGGGATTGACTTACTAGAGGACGCTCCCTTTGAATGCTTGTTTGTAGAGACATAAGCGCCACCCTTTGAAGATTTTATCATAGGCCAGTGATGTCCACTCCTCCAGATCTTGAAGAGGGAGGTCAAGCGACAGTAGACGGCCTGATCGAAGTAAACCTAGAAACAGAGGAAGACTTTCGTCCTACTTTCATCAGTGCATGTCTTTCTTTAGAAGAACAGAAATAGTATCTAGAGTTTTTAAGAAAGAATCGTGACGTGTTCATTTAGAATTATTCTAAAATGCTAGGACTAGACCCCAACATTGTTCATCACTTCGCCATCAACCCGTCTCAGTAGTCCATTAAACAACATCCCCAGAAGGCCAGACATGATATCGGTAACAAAATAGAGGGAGAGGTGGAAAAGCTACTTAAGGCCAGGTTCATTTGCAAGGTTTGATATCCAAAATGGCTCACCAATATTATTCCTGTAAACAAAAGGAATGGTTAGATTAGGGTGTGCATCAACTATAGGGACCTTAATAGTGCATGCTCGAAAGACGACTTCCCTTTGCCACTCACAAAGTTATTGGTAGATGCTGCCACGAGGTATAAAGCTCTCTCTTTCA
Organism: Platanus orientalis; assembly: GCA_025762735.1. Taxonomy (NCBI): domain Eukaryota; kingdom Viridiplantae; phylum Streptophyta; class Magnoliopsida; order Proteales; family Platanaceae; genus Platanus; species Platanus orientalis. Next base: position 6,341 of record JAOXJP010079798.1, read on the forward strand.
TGGACTATTATTCTAGATATAATCAGATCCAAATGGCTCTAGAGGATGAAGAGGCTACAACATTTTTGTACGCCTATTGGAATATTTTGTTACAGGGTTATACCCTTTAGTCTAAAGAATGTCGTTGCCACTTACTAGAGGGAGATGACCTATATATTCGAGGACTAATTACATGATGCGTTTGAATGCTATGTTGATGATTTGGTCATAAAGACAAAACTCAGGCAACACCACATTGCCGATCTAGACAGGGTCTTTCAATGACTTCGTCGTTATAACTTGAAAATGAATCCTCTCAAATGTGATTTTGGTGTATCATTAGGGAGATTTCTCGGATTTATTCTCTGACATAGGGGAATTGAAATAGATCCTAAGAAAATTATAGCCATAGTTGAGATGCCAATGCCACAGAACATCTATGAACTTAAGAGATTGCAGGGGAGACTTGCATACATCCACCGGTTCATTTCAAATCTTTCAGGATGTTGCTGGCCCTTTTCACGCCTAATGAAGAAGGGAGTTCCTTTTGTATGAGACCAAGCCTAGCAAAATGCTTTTGACGGTATTAAACAATATCTATTGAATCCACCAGTACTCATGAGCCTAGCTTTGGGTATGCCATTGCTCTTATACGTGGCAGCTATGAGATCATCTCTTGGAGCATTGCTAGCCCAACACAATGAGGACGGCAAAGAGCATGCTTTATATTACCTCAATAGGACGATGAACAGAGCTAAGCTAAATTACTCCCCCATTGAAAAGATCTGTTAAGCTTTGGTTTTTACACTACAAAAGCTGAGACATTATTTCCTTACCAGGATAGTACACTTTATATCAAGGGCTGACCCATTGAAGTATATTATGAGTCACCCCTCAGGTACAAGGGCGTATCGCTAGGTGAAATGTCCTTCTTTCATAATGCGACATCCACTATGTTCTCCCGTGCACAGTTAAAGGACAAGCGCTAGTAGATTTCCTAGCCGCACATCTAGTAGCGGATGATATACCCCTTTAAATAGAGCTAGCTGATGAGAACGACATGCAAGTCTAGATAAAGAAAGATTAGGAAATGTTATTTAATAGAGCATCTCGAGGTCCTTCCATCGCTCCAAGGGATAATATAGATAATTCTTCAGGGATCAACATCATTTTTGTCACCCCAGACAATGGCATCATCATGCACTCCCTCACACTGACAGAGGGGTGCTCAAATAATGAAACCGAGTATGAAGCCCTGATCGTAGGACTTAAACTGGCTTTGGAAATCCCTATAGATGACCTCACGGTTTATGGAGATTCAGAGCTTGTTGTCTGTCAGATGAACAATCCTTACCATATTAAAAAGTTGAGCATAACACCTTATTTTCAAAGGGCTAAAGACTTGGCCAAGTTGTTTAGGCGCTTACAGATACAACATGTTAAAAGGGACTATAACGGGCAAGCCGATGCACTCACTAGCCTAGCAATGTCTCTTACATATCGAAAAGACAATTATTTAGTCGTCCACATTAGAGAAAGAATGACCATCTCCCCATTTATTGCAGAAGAAAATGTCCTCCTTGTTTGCAACACCAAATTGTAGGAAGGTGATGCACAAGGTATGGATGGTAAACCAACCTTGAAAGATGAAGATTGGCGCAAGCTCCAAATTCAACATCTTATGGATAAAAGGGAGCCTTCCAACCCTATCAAGTGCGCTGAAATAAGACAACGTGCCCCTCGGTTTACCTTATAAGGCAACCAATTATATAGGTGATTACTTGATGGGATGTTGTTGCATTGTCTTTCAGCTGATGAGGCTAGTATTGTGATGAATGAAGTACATGCCGATGTATGTGACAGACATCAGAGTGGCCCTAAGCTCCAATACCAGCTAAAAGGACTTGGCTACTATTGGCCAACAATGGTGGTTGATTGTATTAAATATGCCAAGAAATGTCATGTTTTCTAACTACACAACAATTATGGCCATGTGGCCGCCGAACCATCACACACTACCTCCTGTATATAGTCATTTTCCAAATGGGGAATGGATATAGTGGGACCCATTACTTCGACCTCTGCCAAAGGGCACTGTTACATTCTAGCTGTAATAGATTACTTCTCTAAGTGGGTAGAGATTGTTGCCCTATGAGAAATGAAAGTTTCTGACATCATCTGGTTCGTCAAAGTCCACCTAATATATAGGTTCGGTGTCCTTTATCATATAATTACAGACAACGGGCAGCCATTTGTGAGTTCACCCTTGTACCGGCTCATGGAAAAATACAACATTGATCTATAGCATTCTTCATGATACTACCCTTAAGCCAATGGTTTAGCGGAAGCTTTCAATAAGACCCTTTGCAAAATCATTAAGAAATGGTGGCTAGGCATAAAAAGGACTAGCATGAGCACCTATCGGAGGCACTATGGGTACATCGTACTACCTTTCGTACACCAACATAGGCCACCCATACTCTCTTGTGTTTGGACCAGGAGCAGTTCTACCTATTGAAGTCTAGGTCCCATAGCTAAGGGCTACAATACAGGACTGTTTGATAGACTCAAAGGCTGCCAAGATTCATCTTTTAGAACTCAAAATCCTTGATGAATCCAAGCTGCTTGCTACACAATAGTAGTTGGAATTATACCAAGCCTGCATGGCAAGGGATTATAACAAGAAAGTTAAGTCTCGCTCTTTCACCAAGGTCGAGCTTGTCCTTCTTACACAATCGCCACTTGACCCCACAAGAAGAAAAGGGGATAAATTTTTCTCTGAATGGGATGGTCTATACGCCATTGAAAAGGCCTATCCTAATAGTGCATATATGCTTCGTGATGTAGAGGGCAACCAAATCCTCCCCATTACTAATGCCAGGTTCTTGAAGAAATATTACCCTTAGAATGACTTATAGTGGTCTTCAAGGAACTATATCTGTTTGATCCTATCATATATATGTGCGTAGGCAGTCTGGGTTTCTACCTACCCTAGATGCAATCACATTCCTCCTAAAACAAAAATTATCACTACTGATCTCATTAAAAACCAATAATGGTAATGCGATGCAAAAAGTAGGCAACCCCTAGTCTTAGGTTAAGGGATCCTAAGGGTAAAAAAGGGAAAAATATGCATTAAGTGTGATGGAAATGGCATGGCAAAAACCTGCATGGGCACCACGAGTAACAAAATCCATTCATGACAAGATCAAATTCTCGTTGATCACATTGAAAACTAGCAATGACAATGCGATGCAAAAATTAAGTAAACCCTAGTCCTAGTGGGCAGCCATTAGGGGGGAAAATGGATAAAATACCCAAAATCCCATAAGCGAACTATGACCAGGCTTGATCCTATTCCAGGATACGTAGGTAGCTTGCCATAACAAGATAGGCATAGCCTTATCATCATCTACTCCACAATCTCTCTTTGAGAACTATATCATTCTATTTTCTGACTACATGACACATTTCTCAAAGGGGGAAGGGAAACCCACGCATAAAAGTTCAAGGCACATAAATAAAATAAGTTAAAATTTTTACTAAATAAAATGTTTCTACAACAAAAAAGGTACAACAAAGGCACTTCACCCTACCCTTACACTACTCACGGCTTAGTTTCTTGCCACAACGAAGGCAACACTTCCACATTCACCTTCAGGCCATTGCTCGCCACATTGACATCCGACTGTGCTGCATTGAGTTTATAAATAGAGTCCCAAGAGACTCCATCGCACTGGTTGATCTCTCAACTCATCAACTCACCCCTACAACAGTCCACCATATAGATGGTTCGGTGAATCGAGTTACCCAGGTGATCAACGAACCTCTTGAGAGATTCTAGGCAATTCATTACTTTGTTAAAGCACTCCTTCAACACTTCCATCTATGCCATCAACTCGTCAGCAACCCTCCCTAGTGGCCTGATCTCTCCTAACATAAGGGTTTGTTGGGAAGTTAGGTCTACCATTATGATCTCCTCCTCCTGAAGGTGCAAGAAAATGTCATGTTTTAGTCCTTTTAGTATTTTGATGTCCTTCACCTCACAAAGTTTTGACAGACCATCAAGGAGACACGTTACTATGCCTCTGAATTCAGAGTCATACACGCAAGCCTTTATGCGGTCCAGCATGTCTAAGATCTCTTGTCGAACATACAGAAGGCCAACCAAGCACCTGAGAAGTGCATCCCATTCTTGGCGAGCCTCATTAAATCGTGCCTCTACTTCCTCAGTCGTAGGTGTCCTTACTACATTTGCAAAAACGAAATCAGCATCGTCAGATCATGAGGATTAAAAAGCCAGACATCAAAATAAACAAGGGATTTAATACATACAACGGTCAAATAAAGACTCAGGATCCTCCCTCTCGGTTAGGGAAGACCCATCTCGCCTCACTCGCGACCCTGATCTCCAACTTTAGGAACGCTAGTAGTCTTCCTCTTAGGAGCCATGTCTCTGATACAAGAATAAGGAGTATTTGTAAAAGCCAAAGGAATGAGATGTACAGTGGGTATAACACTCTTATTTATAAATATGAATGGCCATAACCTTTTAGAAAGAGGCGTTTAGAAAATAGAACAAAGACAACAAATTCATCTCATTGCGAAGGTTTGGACTTAGCTAACTTCGCCTAAGTACCTCTTATAAGGTGATGGTTTGGTGTCGTCATCGAGAGAATGCCGCTCACTCCACTTCAGGGATATGTTGTCACAACACCTACCGTAAGGGCAAGATATCTGATTTGCACAAGAAAAGGAGCACACATGAGTGTGGCTTTCGATTCTTTACTCTTATAAAGTCAACCATATTCGGCTCTCACAATGCCAAAGATTAGTCGAACTCGACCCTCATAAAGTCAATCCACCTCGACTCTTATAATATCATTAACATGTGGCTCTCATAATGTCCACCACATCTATATGCAACCCTATGATGTAAAAAACATGTGACTCTTATATCGTCCACCACATTTGACTCTCATAATGTCGACCATACTTAACTTTCATAATGTCAATCAGGTATGACTCTTATAATGTTAATTACATTCGACTCTTATAATGTCATTCACACTTAACTCTTATAAAGTCAACTTTGCTTGGCTCTCACAATGTTGAGTAAAGAAGATAAAAGAAAGAATGACAAGGGAAAGACAAGACAATAAAAGATGAAGCTCTATCTTTTCCTTCATAAACAAAAAGGGTTTACATCCTCCTTTAATACATCATTTTGGGAAGGCATAAAGGATACATCTACATAAACCCTCTTCTATGGTCAGGGGGGATCTAATTTAGTCACCTCGCTTAGCAAGTTCTTCATGGAGACGATCTATGTTGGAAGAAATTGTAGAAATCCTTGATTCGAGGGCACTTCCTTCAATCACATTTGCCTCTCGGGCAGTCGCAAGAGTCGCGATCCGAGTCTGCACCCTTAGTAGTTCTTCTCGGGCATTGGCTAAGTCATTATTGATGTTGGTCATTGAATCACATACCTGATCCAACTCCGCCGTCAAGGTCTTCCTTTCAGTCTCTACAACATCTAGATTGGCCTAGGCCTCAACATTGCTTTTGACATTCACAAGTTCTGATGCTAGTGTTGATTGTCTAACTAAAGATGTAAAATACATCTATACACCTCACCAAAATTCATCATTACAAATGTGGGTTTCTACATCTTCGGTAAGGGCTGCCAACACCTCATCCCATGTACTTGTAAGGTCAGGTGATGAGGGTGTTAAGGCTGCCATCAACTCAAGCATCTCTTGGTGGTTCAAGTGTGCTGAGGCAATCTTGGAAGAGCACCTGCTGACACTAGCAATGCTTACAATCTCATCTGGATAAAGCAAGAGAGAAATACCATCAATGGCACAAAGAAATACATCTTATAATAAGGAGAAAAGCTTACCATGACCCATGGGAGGAATTTCTATAGAATCCTGTCTCACAAGGAGTACCTCCTCAACAGCTGGATTAAAAGACAAAGGAAGAATTCAGCACATAAGAAAACACATAAATGAATGACACGAATAATGTAAAGAGGGTGGTGTATATACATTTTTTAGAGACCATTTCCTCTAGAGGATGGGTGTCATCCACTAATTCTCCCACTATGGGATTAACCATTGATTCAAGAGGATTTGTGTCAGTTATCTTGGATCAAGCTCTCTTTTTGAGTCACCTCTCTGGCCGATTCTTCATTGACTGTGTCACTACCCACTTCAATAGGAGCAATTAAAGTAATAAGGGCCGATGCAACTATAGGCTCACTAATTTCATCAACAGTCTTATCCCGGGACATATCAGTTTTGGGAGGGTCATGCACTTTAGACATCTCTACATTAACAGAGTTGGAGGGTTCACCTACAATAAGAATCTCCTCACCGGCATCCTTTGTCACCTGATCACTTGCTTCAATACTGACTGCAAGTGATTTATCAAGATTTTCACCATTGCTTCCGGACTCATTGGATAATGGGTTTCCTTCCCCAAATCCATCAGTCCACCTTTGGTTATCCTTTTTGAAGTCCTCATAATCTACTAGATCCTCCACTTTAAACATGACCACATCTTGTAAGCTGTTAGTAGAAACGTGAAGGCCCATAAACCCCTCAAAATCTTGTGAGGAGTTCATTTATGCTCCCTCAAAATTCATGCCCAACACTGACTTAACCAAGTCTCATTGCTCTTTAAGGATGATGACGAGATAAACCTCATCTCCCTACTTAGTCACTAAATCTGTCTTTGCCATTGTTGGAGCATTATGTTCCTCCGTTGTAGTCATCTAAGGGTTGATTTCATCAAGGGTTGGTCTCTACACCTCAGGGGGTGTTGGCTCTGCTAAATCTTCTGTGGAAACCTGTTGACAAATAATCATGAGAATAAAAGAATTCAAAATGATAAAATGAGATTCATTGAAGACACGAATATGTATAAACATACCTAGGCATGCTCTCTAGAAGGTGTTGGTGAAGGAGGATTTTGTGGCTCTTGTTCCAAAGATGTGTGGGAGGATCCACTAACCTCCTGACCACTTGAAGAGACCCCTTCTCCAGCAACACATAAGAGCTCATCGTCTTCAATAACCCCTTTCCCTTTGAAAGGGACATAGGGCTCTTGCCTATTCGTCTCATGGGATGCAATTAATGTTTGTTGAACTTGAGTCATCACTTCTTCTTCATTGTTGAGCTCATCACTGAAATGGACAGGCTGATCGGTGGAAAGGGAGCACTCGACTACAAATGAAATGTCTCATCTTCTCCCAAGCACTTCTCTACAGTCCCATGGGTAGATTCAGATGTCACAAATGGTAGACTCCTTCCTATGGTCGCCAACTCCTTCCCAATATTTTCTATAAAACTAGGAAGAGAGTCACGAGTCATTGAGAAAATGTCTTGGCTGGTAGGGATATATGCTTGAAGCTCCCTTGTGATGCCAGTCACCTTTTTAAAGACATAATCTAGGAAGTGACCTTCCAAGTCATACCCGTTCATAGTAATGACAAGTTCATGCATAGTTCCCCCATGATGCCATAAGGCCTCAAGCCCCCTTCTGATTGTGGTGTAAACACCATACAACTATCGATGAGAGGTGTATCATTGAATCATTGATGGCTCCTATAGTCCCCTAGGTGCTCTGGGTCTAGTAGGAGTGGTTATGTGCCCCCTTTCACTTTTTAATGATGGCTAGGTGGTAGCAGAAGTGCGGGAAGGATGGTTGAAAGGCTGCATTAGGCCTTATTCTTGCATTATTGGCAATATGTCAGTTAATTACCTCTGTTCCTCAGGAGTCTTTCCCCCTCACACAAACTCCTTAATAGAGGGGATTTCACATTGTTCTACTCCCGCCGCTATATGTCAAGGCTCTTTAAAAGGATAACCCCGAATATCTTCAAAGTCATCTTCATGGATGGGAGGCATCCATTTAGGCTCTCTTGCCTTAACAAGAGAGGGGATACGTTGAGGTTTTCTCCCACGTGATTTGCTTCTTGCACCCCTTTTTCTCTTCGTTTATTCGGTTGCTCTTCTTCTTTTTCAGTGGCTGAGGGAGATGGTGGATTTGGCTCAGTATCTTCTTGATGGCCCCACGACTGCTTATTAGACCTCTTAGGCCATGGGATGGCCAATGTCTTATTGGCTAAAATCTTATTCTGAGATTTGTCAGCCATTATTATGGTACCTTAACCATCATAAAAAATAATGCGGGAATTGTCCCTATCTTCATTGTATCTTACAACCGGAAAGAATGAGTTATACCACCACTTGACATAATGATAATCAAATTAGAGGTTGTCTTTGTTCAACCATTTTCTCAGGGATGACCGCTCAGCTGCTTGTATCTGACCTCACAAAATACAGATAAGCTTCTTGAATTCTCTCTAAGCTAGTTGTTCTGCCCACTATTTTTATACGAGTAAAGAGAGAAACAAGTCCCTAAAAATAAGAGAATTGACGAGCAGATATGTGAGAGTTATAGGCCTCGACATGAAAATGGTTGTCCCTCCTCCATGCTAGTTAACCGCTCTGGAGAGAACAAAAATATGTCCAGGCTTCCCCTATTAATTGTTGTTTCGATTCTTTGAAAAACTTTGATTTTTGATTAATTTTCGTAAAAATACAGATCATAAACATTATTTATCCCATGATCACCATATGAAATCCTAGGATTTAATCAATGAAGATTAAGAAGAATACCTCAAAGGCTAAAC
>JAOXJP010079809.1:0-15020 GCA_025762735.1 Platanus orientalis
GGGTAAATAAATACATCTATTTGTTTTTTCGTTTTTTTTTTTTTTTTTTTTTTTTTCATTATGTGCTGCTTACAGGTGCGTGCTTCAGGGTCACTGCATGATTTGGCACAACAAGAAATCCGGTTTACCTACCCTCACACACCAATGAAATAGTTAAAAAGCCCCACATCACATGAATAGGTGTTTGAGAATTTATTAACATCTAACGGAGTGATCAATGTATGGTATGTACAGATTCATTTGATTGGGTCCCATATCAAAGAAATCGCCTTCAAATGGGATTTCACTTTTTAACTATCAAATCGGTGCCAGAAGGGAATCATCTCATACGTAATTTAAATAAATAAAAAATCCTTTCGAGGCCATGAGAAGAAATACAAACTAGGCTGCTCATATTGTCTAAATTTTGGCATAGAAGCTTCAAACCTAATATATGATGGATCCACATAAATCAACTAGTAAGATTAGAACAGGAGCGAATTGTCTTTATATAGTTAGTTACACATAGAGTTCGAAAATATCAAATCTTTGATGATTCCATCATATATGATTGAGTTACAAAAACTTCTAGATAGGTATTCTACATCTCTGAACTAAATTCTTTAGGGTTAAAGAATCTCTTTCTAGTTGCTCTGCAACACCCATGACAAGCTATAATTATTAATACCTCCGAGTTTGGACATAATCAACATGTTCTATGTTTGTGTGTTTTCTTAATATTATTTTATACTAGGGGTGGCAATGTTTGACTTGACCAGTGAACCCGATATGAACCCAACACGAAAAAAGTGGGTTAGGGTTAACTATAAACAAGTTTTGGGTCAAAGTGGGTTAACACGATGAATAAATGGATTAGGTTTGGGTTGGACCATGTAATTGTATACCCTTAACTTGACACGAATCAAATCTGACCCGCTAACATGAATTACCACTTAACCCGCAAACCCAACATGAACCGAACACGAAATAAATGGGTTAGGGCTGTACCTAGATGTGTTTCGGGTCAAAGCAGGTTAACCCGTTTTGACATAATTAATAAATGGGTCCTATTCAAGTTGGGTCATATAGTTGTATATCCTTATCTTAACACGACATGAACCAGACCCGCCAACACAAATTAATTGCCACCCCTATTTTATACCACTTAAAACGGGTTTATGAGTTATATTAGGTTTGGTCAAGTAAATTGACTTCGGATAGGGTTGTGATGAGGTATGGTAAGGTTAGGTATCATTCATAAACCTTTGCATAAATATAAAAAAAAAGTAGAGCCAAGAATGAAAGATAAAGGAAGTGAATAGAGATTTCCCATCATAAATTCATGTATAACCCTACCCTTCGTTATGCTCTACTTATTCAAACCGTGTAAGGGAAAGACACTATTATCTAGATGTCACGAATCCCTAGTTTTTTAGAAAAATTTAGCTTACCAATAAATAAAATTTTAAAACAGAAATAAAAGAAAGAATCTACTAACATATAAAGCTCAATCTTTATCCAAATAATAATAATAAACTACCCATTATAAACAATTATTAGAGGGTAATTTTGGGATTTAAAGGAAAGAATAAAGATTTTTTTATGAACGATGACACATGATAAATCTCCACCTCCAAGTTGTGAATCATAGCTTGGTTGCTAGGACTGCAACTCGTCAAGGACAATGAAATTTTTTTTTAACTATTCCAACTAATGGAACGGAGAGGGTTCATAACAAAAAATTTGACTCCTGATGATTAAAAGTGTATCATTCAGTCTCATAAGGAACTAACAAACATGCTCCTGTTGTTGCTACTCGAATGGTCTATGGTGTGCAACAAGTACAATCAGTGAAAATTGTATGTGACACAAGCTCGTCCCAATAACCCTTTAATTTTGTGAAGTATACGATCAAAGAAGATGTCAGCTTGCTAAGTTGGCAAAGTCTGTGGGTGTCGCACCATAGTCTTGGGTTCAAAACCCGTCTTCACCTACATACCTATAAAAAAAAAAAAAAAAAGAGGATGACTGCTCTTAAAGATGGATGCAAAATGAATGCTTTATTTAATATATTCTAGGAGCATTGCTTCAGGAAAAACACTTCTCAAGGTCATTCTAAATAGCTTGGGTTGTATCCTTGTAAATCACACTATAGGGAATGTCAGATGAAATCAATTTCAACAACCAAGACAAGACCATGTCATTACAACAATCACAAATAACAATACTTGAATCTGATGATTTAGACTTGGTTATCATACCATTAACAAAGCCCATTTTATTTTTGGCCAAAAGTTACATTCTTATGGCACGTTACCAAGTCAAATAATTATCTTCAATGAAGGATTGAGAGACATTCCTGGATTATCATGTGGATGAAGATAACAAGCTTGGATTATCTTGAACAAACACCAATACTATGGATCTTCACTCAAATAGGTAGTTGTAGGCCTCCAATTTCGCCTAATGAGCAGGTCACTTTGAGAAGGAACTTATCCGTCACAAGAAAAGATGTTACAATGGTTTGGAGTCGCCACCATCATTTTTAATTATATGGATAGACTTCGGTTTGAAAACAAAACAAGTTTTGAGTTTTGAATGAAGGGTTTGAAAATGTCAAAATCTATGATGAACAAGTCGACTCGCAGAGATTCATATGTAGATGGTTCTATTATGATTGGGCACTTCTGTGGTTATTTACTTTAACCCATTATAGTCTTTGGTCAACTCGGTTCTATTGTTATCTATGTGATTTAACTTCATGTGCTTGGCTGCTAACTAGGTGCACATACTTGTGCTTAGTGTATTTCCCTACTAACCAATGAGTGTGTGAATGTACTTGTAAGCCTATTTATGATTACTTAAAAAGGTTACCTAATAAGCATCGCAAAGAAACAAGAGCTAACCATTTACTTGACATGATATCTTACGGAATTAAAAGGAATATAAAGCAAGAAATGTTATGATCGTACCTCAAAATCATAGTCACATGCAATCTATGTAAACATAAGAGTTAGAACAAGTGAAGCATTTGTTTGTATAAGGATGGGGTGACAGTTCTCTAAATATTCTCGTGTTTTCTCTCTTTATCACCACAAAGGTAAACCCTTGAATGAGTTTATACCTCCTCTTCTAGTCTTGCTTAGGACCTTAGGTTTACAAAGAGGTCTATGAGAATTTGAGGTTGGGTTTTGCCTCTTCACAAATTGACAACCAACCAAGAGATATCTAATGAGGATCAGGATGCTAGTTTCTTTCATCGGGTAGCAAGTATGAAAAGCTCTTTGAATATGATAAGTAAGTTGAAGGTTAATGGAGAATGGGTTTACGATGAGCAAAGGATTAAGGACTATATTGAAGAGTATTTTATGAGATTATATTCTAAGTCTTTTTCTGACCGCCCAGAAGAGGAAGGAATTAATTTCCATTACATTAGCAAAGGTTGTTGGAAAGACCATTTTTTGTCGAAGAAGTGGGGACAACCCTAAACAGTACGGAAGATGACAAGGTCTCGGACCCTGATGATTTTCTCATAATGTTCCTTAAGGAGTGTTGAGATGTGGTGGGGAAAGATGCTATGGAAGCTCTTAAGGATTTTCAACCGAATGATCAATGGTGTAGAAGCTTAAGCATGACTTTTATCATGCTTATTCCAAAGAAAGAGGGTGTAGTTGAGGTCAAGCATTATCATTCCATCAACTTGGTGGGGTGCCTCTATAAATTGTTATCTAAGATTTTAACCCTTTACCTCAAGAAAATTCTACAAAAGGTAATATTGAGGTCATAGAATGTCTTTAATCTAAGAAGACAGATTATGGATTACTTTTTGGAAAATAGGTGTATTGATGTTAGGATCAAGTAGGGAAAAATAGGGGTGGTTTACAAAATAGACATGGAAAAAGCCTATGATCATGTTAGAAGGTCTTATCTGGATAGAGTTCTTCAGAAGATGGGTTTTGGGTGGCATTAGAGAAATTGAATGAAGACCTGTATCTCTTCTCCCTCCTTTTATATTCTAGTAAATGGCTCTCTTAAAGGGTTGTTTAGGGATAGTAGGGACCTTTAGCAGGGAAACCCTCTGTCTCCTATTTATTCATTATTGTAGCTAGATTGCTTAATAGACTAGTTTGGTGAAAGTTAGTTGGCTTCTATAAGGCTTTTCAATTAGGGAAGGGGGGCCCTTCGATTCCATTCATCAAATTTGTTGATGATTTGTTGTTCATGTTAGAGGAAAATCTAGATGTCATCAAAAACTTGAGATGTAATTTTCTCATTCTTAAAGTGGCCTCGCAGTAACAGGAAAACATGAGTGAAACAAAGTTGAGCCCAATTGGTAGTATTGGTAGTGTCCCTTAAATTGAGGAGTTGGCTACCATTCTTGGTTGCGAAGTGGAGCCTCTCCTGAGTTCTTACTTTGGCTTTCTATTTAGAGCAAAGTCCTCTTCAAAGGCTATCTGGAACCTAGTTATTGAACAAATGGAGAAAATGTTGTTTACTTGGAAAGGAAAATACCTTTCGAAAGGGGGCAAGTTGGTTCCATTGAGAAGTGTGTTATCTAATCTCCCTATTTACAATTTATCTCTATTTGATGTCTAAATCTCAGTGACTAACAAAAATGAAAGAATCCAGCAGGATTTTCTTTGGCAATCTGATCAGGGAGGTAGTAAAATCAATTGAGTCAGCTGGCAGGGGTTCATAGACCCTTAGGTCACAAAGGATTGGGTTTAAAATCCATCCGATTGATTAATAAAGTCTTTTTGAACAAGTGGTTGTAGAGATTCAGGGTTGACCGTGATGCTCTTTGAAGAAGAGTTATTAGTTCCAAATATGGGAAAGAGCGGAATGATTGGTCTAGTCATGTTCCTGTTGAACCCATAGGATGTGGCATATGGAAGGGTATAATTAAAGGCATGAACTTGTTTGTTCGACTCAAGGTGAATTATGGAAAAAAATGTTCTATTTTGGCAGGACCCGTGGCATTCTACTATTCTTTTATCCAGATTGTACCCACATTTTTATAACCTCGCTGAATGCAAATCTAGGACTGTTAAGGATCACATAATAAGGACAAGAACCTTTTATTCGTGGAGCATCCAACTCCATAGGAACCTTAACAATTGGGAGGTGGAGGATATTGGTCATTTTCTAGAGATCCTTGATGGTTGTTGTTTAAGGGATACGAAGAATGAAGACAAAAGAATCTAGGTTTTGGATGTGGACAAGTGGTTCTCTATGAAATCTCTGTACAATGCCATGGCTCACAGTGAACCCCAGTCGTTCCTACCCGATTCATCTGGAAAGAGCAAGTCCTGTCCAAGATTTCTTTCTTCTTGTGGGTGTTATGGTGGGACCGTGGACAACCTGATCTGCAGGGGATTTATCTCTCCAAATAGGTGCTGCATGTGGCCTTATTGGTGATTCCTCAAGTCACCTTTTCCCCCATTGCCCGATTGCTGCCTCTTTATGGGTTCATATGATTGCTCACTTTTGAGTAATGCGGATTCATTTGGGCTCTATGATGCATTTGCTTAGTTGTTGGCTATGTAAATATTTCAAGAACCTTAATCAATTGGGGTTGGAGGTGTGGAAGTTGATTCCTCCAGCAGTATGTTACTGTTTGGCCAAACGTAATCAGCGCATTTTTTAAGGATCTGCTCAACATACCCACAAGCTTGTGGATTCGTTGCTGTCCAAGATCTATGATTGGTTGACCCCCTCGCAGATCATCGGCCTTATTCCTTCAGATGTTGGATCTTTGATTGAGACTCTTTTATCTTCAGCTTCTAAGTTGTGGGAGTCGGGTTTTGTTTTTGTCTTTCCTTCTTGCTGGGCTCCTGCCGTAGCATTTCTCATGCTGTCGGGCAGCAGCGAATGCTCTTGCTGTATCGTTCTCTTCTTTAATAAAGTAACTGATCTTTCAAAAAAAATACAATCTTCCGGTTTCGTTTTTCTCTCTCCTTTGTTCCTCTGATCTCATTGATGGATATTTTTCCCAATAAGGTTGTTTGTAAGACTCCGACGCCCCAAAAATGAAGGCCTGCAAGGCTGTCAGAAGAAAACAAACATCTCTGATATGATCAATAAGGAAAGAAAGATTGGTATCTCTTCCCTCATGTATGCTGTCTATGCCATTTCCTAGGCCACTTTGATGAAGAGGGCTGATCTCGTAGATATCGAGGCTTTGATGTGGAGCAAGTATCTACTGTACTCTATAGCTGAACCCAAGATGTTAATGACGCCATCAGAAGAATTTTTCATATGTTGCCATAGCGTGTCTCGGTTCCCTCCAAAAAAAAAAAATACATTAACTTCAATGGCTGTTCTCTAGGGAATCCGGGTGCATCAGGTGCTTTCAGGGGTGGATTTGTTTTGCATATCTATTTGGGACCTATAGTGGGTAATTCTGAGAGAGCCGAAACTATGACGATCTTTTTCAGACTAAAGACTAGCCAGATATCATAGTTTTATATGGTTTTCAGTAAAGGGTGACTCGGTCACTATAATTGGTAAGTTTAGATCTGGATCTAGAGGGCTTTTGGAGGTATCTAATTTCAAGAGAGATGCCATCTTGCATCCTCATCGAACTTCTCATTCCACTGGATGCTATTGAATGCCTAGATGGGCCAGTTCAATGATAGATTTGTTGGCTAGGCAAGTTGTCAGGAGGGATTCCATGTACTCTAGGTGTATCATTCCTATTTGATTTGTGAAATTGGTCTTGATAGCCCCTCTATTCTTCTGTCTTCTATTCTCTTATAAAATTCTACAAAAGGAAGTAAAAATATATATATGATTCAAAAAACAAATCAATCAAAAAGTATAAATTGAGGCAGAGTTTAGTAGGGTTTGTTCCCAAAACACAAAAGAGAAGACACCAGCCCTTTCTTTAGCTTTTATTTTAAGATAAAGAGACTCCAGCCAAAAGACAGTTAGGGGAGAAGCAATTCGAGCTTACAAACAGGACATAGAAAATCTCCTATTGTCACATCAATGATAATTGCATAAGTAACCTGAAAAAGAAGGGCTTGTAGCAGGTTCATCCAGCATATGTTGAGGCTTCTTTTAGAGGCTATCAAAATTGATAGGTTCCCGTAGGAACCGCTCCATCTGCCTTGCCCTAGTCTTTATTGACATGTCAAAAACCTTTTGCCCGAATTCTACCACCAGTCCACCGAGAATACTGGGATCAATCTGGCCAAGTAAATTATATTAGAACAAGACTTTGCTTCCATTGTAAACCAATAGAAATTAAAACAAAAACTATGGTACACAGTTAATAGGTGACATTCGTAAACTGAAAGGTGCTAGCAGCTAGTTTGTTCTTCCTTGCAAGTTTTCATTATATACAAATAACAAAAAAAACAAGAAAAATGATTCAATCAGGAGCACCATCACAGTGTAGCCCTTTCTGAAACCATCAGATTGGAAGCCATGTATTCCCAAGAACCCCTCTTGCTTGAATCCAACACTACTGATGGGGCCTCACTGTGTGGGCAGCCTCATGGAACCATGAGCCACAAGGAAATACAACATAAAAATTATGTCCAGAGGGTTCTAACAACCAACGGTGAAAATTGAATAATACAAAACATTGATAAAGTTGTCAAGCAGAGAACAGGAAGATTAGCAATTAGCTTCACTCATGACCACATTGATGATAAAATAGAAGCATGATTTGGAAGGTCGCAATCTACCATAGTAAGTGATTCCATGGATTCCCACAGCACAGATTTTACAAGCTACAGTTACAATCACGTTACGTAAGCAGTATAACTTATGGTTTCCTACATTAACATAGCTCAAAGAGCAAACTCTAGTAGGATTTCACGGTCTGAACTTACAGAACAATTAAAAATGGTGAGAGGTGCAACTTGTGTCAGGCTGAACCCAAACCCAACTGACCCAACCCACATCTCAGGCCAGGTTGGGTTGGGTTGGGTTTTATCGCATTACTTGGGCTAAGGCTGAGAAAATGCCAAATATAAAACTCAGATTCAGCTTGGCTTGATTCCAGGCACTGACCCATAAATGTGTGCAAGTTAATGATCTCCAATGATAAAATTTTAATCAATGAAGGTCAACTGCCTCTAGTATTTTATAATGGTAGGTCATGGTACAACCTATTGGGACCTACCATTTTTATACAAAGTTACATCAATAAAAAAAAAGTATGAAACTGAAATGAAACCCTAGTTTTCGCAGTTGGAATGAAAACATGACTGTTCAGAACCAAGAGATGAAGCAGAGGAGTCCTACAGCCTTGGCAAGAAGGAATGATGGAACATTTTTCAAATGCTTTGAAGGAGAAGAATAAATGAAACCCCATCTTTTTTTCTTTTTTTTGGTTTCTTCCATAAATGAGTTCCTTTCTTCATCTTTTTAGGTCCTCTTTGGAATTCTTCTCCTTTTTTTACATGGGAATTCATGAGTTGATTCATTTTTTAAGAAATTGTTTTTTTTTTTTCGTGTCTACCATTTATGGAATGGATCTGTTTGTAGATATTTAAGGTGAGTGAAGGATGTTTTACACATTTGTTTTTTAACCCAACCCCAATTCAGAAATCAGGTTAATCAGATTGGTAAAGGTTATAAAAATTTGTGATGATTTGGGTTTAGGTTGAAGGGTTTCCTCCTATGGGTTAGGCCAAGGTTAAAACCTCTGATGAGGTGCAGAATTTACCTCATCTCATTTAATTTCTGAATTGCAACTGAAGTAAAAAAATACTCTTAAATTATTAGTTGACAGTAAACTCACGGGAGTTTCAACTCCAATGATCCAAAAACAGCCCAAAAGAAAAGTTTATATCCATGGCATGAAAATATTTACCTTCTGTTCGAGCCTAACCGTCTTCCCCTGCCCAATGATATCCTGCAGTGTCTCCTGCAGTTGCTTCTCCTCTTCTGCTGGAAGTGGCTGTAAATTTTCAAAAGAAAAAAGGAAAAACCCAACTAAATGAATAGTTGAAAATGACTTTCAAGAATCACAATATAAGAAAATAATTCAAAAAAAAGTAAAAGACCAAGTAGGTGCAACAACTACAAGCTACCTAAGAAGTCGGGAAACAAGCTAGTAGCGAATTAATGAAATATAATACACTGCCAGAGTCAGGTTTACATAGTTTTAGATAAGAAAAAAGATCTGGGGAAAACAAAAAGAAACAGAGAAAGACGCATACACCAACTTCCATCATCAGATGGTAGTAAATGAATAGTTAAAAATGACTTTCAAGAATCACAATATAAGAAATAATCCAAAAATAAATGAAGTAAAAGACCAAGTAGGTGCTATAACTACAAGCTACCTAAAAAAGTTAGGAAACAAACTAGTAGCTAATTAATGAAATATAATACACTGCCAGAGTCAGGTTTATGTAGTTTTAGGTACCAACTTCCATCATCAGATGGTCTATGCAAAATGGATAGGTACATCCCAAAACAGCAGGCAAAGCTTTGCCGTGTGACCTCAGTTTGTTGTTAGTTTCACTAGACTAGATTCTACTGAATAAAACGACCCATATAAAAGCCATTGACCAGATCAGAAAAGTAGTGTTCTCCAAGATCTTTTATCTTAGCTAATTGTACTCTCAGCTTCCCATGCATACATGCATGCATACATCATATAAATAGCTCTATTTTGAGACTTACCAATAAAAAAGTAGAAATAATAATTGAATTTAAAAAACTTGTCTCCGAAGACAAAATGCTAAAACCTTTCAAGGATTCAACCTATGAAAAAACCAATCATCACATAGGCTAATGTGTCAAAGTTTGATACGAGTATCTGACAACCTGACATTAGTTGTGCCTCAGTAAAGGTTTTCTACATCTTGGCACAAACATAAATTGTAGCAATTTGTATTAATGGAATATAATGGAAAATGTTCGCTGACAGAAAGTGATGCAAGGGGACACGAGTTTGTGAACCTAAAATTGAAAATCAAAAGGGAAACAACCAAAAGATTGATCAAAGAGAGAAAAAATAAAACATTCCATAAAAGATTGCATCTACCCCCACAGGTTGGCCAGGCACACAATTAATTGTAAGGAACAGAGAACCGGGGGCCTGACACAGTAAATCACTGAGAATTTCAAGCACCAACTTAAAAATGAGGATTCATGACATTAGATGGGAAAGCAAAACTGACATAAGAGAGCTACCCTTCACAATAGTCCAAAAGGATGTAGATGGGTCTCATAAGTCAGTCATCATTCCCACCTATAACCCCTAAAGAACAGCAATACAAAAGGCCAACCAACCACTTTCCTCACCAGTGTTAGGAAACAATGCCTAACAGACGAAATACCAAGATGCAAGATTATTGCATGTCATAACAGGTTTTAACTGGCCACCAAAGCAAATGTATGCACACAATTGGAGAATTATGTGCACAGGTTTCACAACCACCATTACACAACAACTGCAGAAACATAATCATGCAAATGCACTATAGATATTGTGAAAATAGATGCCCAGGCTCCTAAGCTACAGATAGACATTAGCTTACAAGTCCCACAACCATGCTACATTTCATTTTCACACCGAAAAGTAAAAATAAAAAATAATAGGGCTCTTGGCAATGCAAGATGCACATTCGAAGGAGTAAGACTTACAATAACAGTTGTCACAGTGGCTTTCACCACTTTCTTATGTGCCATGGTCAACTCCACAAACCTCTTTGCAATGATATCAATGTGCCTTAGCCTCCCATTCGCAGCCAGAACAACTTATGCAAATAAAACCAAAACAGACATGGAAGAATAATAAGTAATATTTTTTTCTTTTTTGATTGGTAAGAATAAATTTATTGAAAAGAAAGGAAAAGTACAAATAAGAAAATACACGAAGAAGCACCACGGAAAATCAAAAGCTTAACAATAAGCAAGACACACAAAAAATAAGTAAAACTTGTCCAAAAGCTTATTGATGTATGACTGTCTGAGTAAAATTGCACATCCAGGTGAATAATGGAAGTAACAGTTGAAAGGCTAATCAGCAACAGAGCAATAACAAAACTTTGTAGAATAAATATTCAATGTTTAGTTGTTTACATAGATACAAAATTAATTCTGACAAGTGAATACTGATGACATCAATAAATTTACATGTACATGCAGATACGATAATAGAATGAATACATTAATAGTCTTTTGCAGAACAGATACTTAACATTTACATAGATATTTAGGCATAGTACAAGCATAAATGCTTACAATAAGTATCTTCGAGAAAATGAAGCTGTTAATGATGTCAAAGCAACAAAACCATTTAAATAAACAGTCCTTTAAAAAATCAATTGGCATGACCCAAGACAAAAGAATCTAGATATAAAGTAGGACCAAATGAAGCTTGAGAACTTGCAATGCAACATGATATGCTTTCCAAATTTGCCACCCTCCATTCAAAAGAAAAAAATATATGAAGCGAAATGGCCATAAAGGCCATTTTGGAGCACATCCATAGCATTTATCTGGGTTACGAAAAGCAGTCCAAAGAAACACCTAAACACCAGGAGGCAGCAAGGAATTCCATATTTTTTTATAGGGGAATTCATTAACCTGAGAGAGAGAGAGAGAGAGAGAGAGAGAGATTTTGAAGAAAAAATACCCTGAGCAAGAGACCAAACCCCCTTACCATAGCCTCAGAAGAAATATATACATCCCTAAGAGAGGATAAAGGAGCAGCCACCACCTAAACCTCCCACTCAAGTAAGTCTCTAGAGAAGGACAAATCCAAGAGATACCCAAAGAAGAAAAAAAGTCATTACCCAGTGCTGGTCCCAAAACTACGGGGTGCTGGGAGGGGACTGTAGCCAGCCCCAACCTTTGGCTTTTTTGGCACAAAGTGGCTGCTCACGAGAAAATATCATAAGCAAAAGAATCCTATTCTTAGCTTATACTAGATGATATGGTTCTTCTCTTTACTTATAAAAAAAAATAAACTTTTCTTTGCTAAGAGAAAAATTCATTAATGAGGGGAAAATATCAAGATTATAAAAGAGACTGATGCCATCTAAGAATTGAATTCATTCTGTTTAAAAATAGCTGTGACGCATGATAAATTATTGATGCAAACTAATTCCAATGATATATTCCCTGACTTGGCAAGAAATAAATATCAATTTTAAATTGAAACCACACCAGCTCAATAGATCCCAAAACAGCTGGGATTTGGTATGAACACTCCATGAACGAACAAGGTGCGAACGGTGTCAGGGGTGGACACATCAGTTCCGAAAAAGTGATTTACACTTTTTGGGGAGCACTTTTCACTTTTTGGTGCTGACGCCTCTATGCCGTTCGCACCTTGTTCATTCATGCCTTGGTCATACCAAATCCTGAGGGATCCCAAAATATCTCCAAAGTTGATAAATTACTTCTATGGTAACATTTCATTGTAGGAGCAAGGTTCAAAATTTCTATTTCAATTAATATTTCGCTCAAGGGAGTTACAGAAATTTTGGGGAATTTTTACTGTTTTGTTTCGAAATATTGGAAAATTATATATATATATATGAAAATATAAATATATACATGTGTGTGTAGGCGCTGTCAATAAATGCATATATTAAATTAGAACGAGTTTTTAAGTTATAATGCATTTAATAATTTTTCAAATACAATGCATTTTTAAGCTATGCATATTAGTGATTAAAAATTTTAAAGTTTTTCATTAAGATTTGGAATTTTTATTCAACAAAAGTTATTTATTTTAAGATATCAATTTTTTAAAGACTCTACACAATATTTTGAGAATATTTCAAATGTTTTGCCGAAATTTCACCTAAATTTTGGAAAAATAGGTTTACCTTTGTTTTTTATTTCAACCTTCAAAAATAGTCTGAAATTTCAGTGAAATTTTGTACCATGGGCAGGGATGTAGCATATGGAAAGTAGGACTCAGAAAATCTAAACCTTAAATTGTGAGGATACAAATCATAAGTGATAGTAACTGCAGATAGTTGTATTCTCTTTAATAGAGGGAACAACAGAAATATGTGCAGTTCTTCAAGAAATTCTTGAAAGAATCAATAAACTAAAGACGGCAGCTGATAGGCAAAAATATATCATATTGTATACCAACTACCAAGAACCCGGTCATACTTACATGTGGAAGTAAATTCAAAATTGTCAAATATAAATGCCAGCAGATATATGGACTTGATACAAGTATAGCAGTGCCATACTGAAATACCCATCTAAATGGTGTTCCAACGTGCAAACACTGTAATTTCTCTACAGAAGCATTTTTAATAAAACAAACATCTTCCCAGATAAAGCCTGTTAGAATTATTTAGGTTCACTTTTCCCAACAATTTCCAAGTTCTGTAGAGAAATTCAAGTACCCAAGAGTAGCTGAACATACCCAAAAAGTTTCTGGTAATTTCTGAAAATTTGGCTTCAGAACATATTTCGCTTATAGCCTTTTCTCTGGTCTCCCCAGGCACTGACAAATCCTTTATGAACTGAGAAAACAAAGGACTTCTTTTGGAAGCCTCGACAAGGTCAAGAATCTCAGATTCAACTTTGTCCAAAATATTAGCTTTCACTGCTGAGAGGTACAAAGCAGAAGCATAGTTTCCAGACCCCCCAAACAAAGCTAAAGGCACCTGAAATGTTAGAGAGGACGAGTAAGCTAAGTTTAACACAAACACACATCAAAATAAGTACCAAGTATATAGACATCTCATTATCTTTCAAGAAACTAAGAAACTATATATCAAAAGACTGATCTATAATTTCCATCTTACAAGCTAACCTACTTGTAAGAAACGATGATATTGAAGAAAAAACTCCTTTCACTAACGATGTCCAACACTGGTAAGAGGTGTCTGGCACAACGACCTCGAGCCTGGATCTTATACAGAGCACTCCCATAAAAAAAATCCATATGAATACCACCCATCAGGCTATTTTTGTTATTGAACTGAATAATGATTAGTGATGATCTTTAAGTAATCATAATGCCCCGTGTTTTGACCTAAATACCTTGTCAGTCTCATTGCCATATGCTTATTTGTTCCCACATGGATTTCTAAATGTGAGGCTCCCAGGCAATCCGGGTGATGCGGACTAAAGAGGTTGTTGTATGAGTCAATCCACAAGAGATTCAAGTTCAAGATGGTGCCACAAGATGGGTTAGTTTAAGTGCTTTAGGAGCTGAGTAATCTTGTAATAAGTCCTTTTGTGCCATGGATAATTTGGGTTTTTTTATAGTCCAAAGGTATTTTGTAATAAAGCATTGTTGCCAACGGTAGTTTAGTAATTTTAGTGAGTCAACAAGTCAAAGTAGGGACCCCTAGGAGTGCTGGTCGAAATCCTCTAGAAGGCCCTACTATTTGGCAATTTTTGTTTTTAGAAAGCCAATATTTTAGTAGTTTTGAGTTTAGGAAAGTCTTAGGTAGCAATTAGACTAGTTAATTTAGGACTTTCTATTTTCGTTCTTGCTATTTTCAGTGTTTTGATCCTATATAAGGGGTTGCACATTTTTGTACTTGGTAGACAATGAAAATATGACTTAAAATTTTGAATTTGGATTTTCCCAAGTGGGTGTTGTATCCCATCTTATCCCCTTCTTCTAGGGTTGAAGCATTGGCTCCACTCCTATCCTCTCTCCTCTTATACTACTACTTCTATCCTATTCTCTTTTCTTCTCCTAGTCTCATCTCCTCCCCCTCCTATCTTCTTCTTCCTTCATTTATCCCTCCTTATTCTTTCGATTGGGACCATAAAGAGGATTTGTTGCTGGATTTTCAGAGGTGCTGCTATCAACAGCATCAAGAACTGAGTTGCTGATATTCCATTAAAAGAAACACAGCAGGTCTGAGTTTTATTAATTTTCTATACCAAAACTTATTAGAATTTGATGAAATTTTGTATAGGAATACCTTTAAGACTCATCTAAAACCCTGTAAATTTTCAGAATTTACTGACGCACGAGCAGGGGTATATTTTGGTTATTTTGTGGATACAACAACAACAACAACAAACAGCCTTATCCCAACTATTTGGGGTCGGCTACATGAATCCTGTTACGCCATTTC
>JAOXJP010079820.1:0-15020 GCA_025762735.1 Platanus orientalis
GGCTGATGCAATTAACTTGGTTAATTTGGCTCATTAATGGCAATAATTCTTGGTTTTTACGTGAATTTGATATGGGCCTACTTTTTGGTTTTTCGACCTCCAACAGGTGCGAACGAGCTATATTTTCTATGTTTCTCGAACGTTTTGGACAAAGTGGTCAAATTGAATTTGTGATCTGATATTCGTAAACCATTACACAACTAACATCGGGGAATTTAGAAAGTTGTTGATTGGACTTTGAAGGGGCAAATCAATAGAATTTTCTATCAGACTTCATGAATCATGTGTGGCTTAGATTGTCAGAGGTTTTGTAACAAATGGCAAGTCGATAAGACATGTATGAATGGAGAAATGTGGAAAGCTAACTTTTGGGTGAAAACCACTTTTTTCCTAATCAATTGGCTATCCAAGTCCACTTTTTGGTCTATTAACCTCCAACAGATGTGAACATATACTGTTTTTTGGGTTTCTTAGATGTTTCGGATGCATTGGTGGGGTTAAAATGGGTTTTAATAGGTGTAGGATGATTGACTTTTGAAGGATAGGTTTCTTTGAGAAATTTTGGTCAGACTTTAGGAGGGAAAATGGTAAAAGTGGATGTTAGGGTAAACATTAACATTGTGGAGCTTGGGTTGGTTTCTAGAGGTTTAGGGGCAAATGTTAAGTTCTTTGGGTGACTGTGCAAAAATATGTGATTAGGGCAAAATGGGGCTTCCAAAAGCAAAAGGGGCCAAGGTAGGTGGGAGTGAGGCCTAAAGCTGGTATTTCCACATTTGTCTACTCACTAGACCACTATATCTTATTTCCTGAGACACATATTTAAGGCTTAGTGTGTAGCCTCCTAGGCTTAGGGTTGGACCAGACTAGTTTGCTTAGGGTTTCTATTGATTTTTAGGGATTTTGTTATTCTTGTATTAGAGAGTTGTGTGGTCCAAAGAAGAGATCTATTATCCTAAACCAAGGTCGCCCTAAAGTCTGATCTAGTGTTGTCCTTCAAATGCCTGTGAGGTCCACATAAGAGTCCAAGTAAAAAATCGAGTGCTTACAATGCTATAAACCTCTTTTTTTTTGTAGATTTCCAACTAAGAAACCATTGTATGGGAAAAAACCAAACCATGCGGTTGTGTTGACAAGATAAGTCATCTACGCGGTTACACCTCTACACAACTGCGTGGTCCTAGTTATAGAAAGAATCAGACCACACAGTTTCAATATGTGATTGTGTGCGCTTCTACGAGCTATAAACAATGTTGTCACTCTACATTTTTTGGTGTAAAAACCCCTTCTTGCTTGTGAAAATAGATGATCTTACTATCCAAAGATAAGTATTCATGTGGCAAACCATATTATGTGTGCTTGAAGAAAGAAAAGCGTATAGGCTCAAAGTGTTTAACTAAGGATTTTTATCTATTTAGGGATGGATAAACTTGTAAAGTTGTGAAAGGTTGATAATTGTCAATAATAATCCTATATGGAATTCTGAACACGTATATAATGTAGAGCCGAATAAACCATGTGATATTTGTATGCTAATTTCTTTTAAGGAGATAGCTTGATCTACTTAAAGAAGTAATTATTAGCAGTACTTGTGTTCATTCTCCTGATTACAAACAACAATGAATGTGTTGCATGTAAAAGTTCCTACTTATTAATACTTGCAGTCACCACATAACTGGAAAACCCGACAACTCTTGATAAAGTTGAGGCAATCAACAATCATTGTTGTCCAATAATATCCTAGCCTTTTGAGTTGCATATACTGATAAAATGAGATTTAGAGATTTACTAAGAAGGTCTTAAACATCCAAATCAAAAGGATAAAATGTACAAGATTGTATAGAAATATTTATGGCCTTAAGTAAGTGTTAAGTTATGATATTCTTTTTAATTAAGTAATAATTGAATTGAATAGAAATTTTGAAGTGCTATGTGTGTACAAAAAGTTGAATGGGAAAGGTCGTTGATTATTCTGGTCCATTATATTGGTAATGTCCTACACATTAGGACCGATGAGGGAATATTATCAATGATAATGATTTAGTTATGCAATTAATATGGTAAATAGGTTTCAAAGTAATCCTTGATGAGATTGTGGGACAGTTATAAAACATATGTTGAAATACATGAAGATGGTGACTATAGAAGTGTGAAAATGATACTATTTTTAAAATAATTTTAAATATAAATACACAAAAATGATTCTTTAATAGTATCTAATTATGTTTTACTTTGAAAGATAGCTTATTAGTTGTTGGAGTATGAGGCAATATTACACTATAGATTCTACAACATCAGAAGAAAATGTTGTTGCTTGTGAAGCATCAAAGAAGGGGGTTTAGGTTATACTAGTTCCAAAAAGAAGTTGGTGTAATTCTCTCACTTTAGTTTCCTATTACACTATGTGTTGGATTGGTTTCAATAGGATTACTTCCTTAGATAAGCTTGTAGACTTATGACTAAGGGGCTATGAAAGGCATTAGATATACAATATTGACCAAATGGATATTAAACTAGTTAGTGATAGGCTTTGAGGACAAGTTGGAGATTGTTCGTGTCATGCCCCAAAATTTACATGCAAAAATTAGAGTATTAATGTGGAAAGACACGTGCACGACATCTTAGATCTCGTAGTGTGACATCTTGACTCTTTCCTTGGGGAAGGAGTCCTTACTTAACTTACCTAAATTGCATATATATATATATATATATATATATTCTTTTATCCAATTAAATATCCTCAGTTACCAAAACATTTATAACGAAAAATAATTATAAAGTAAAGTCATCATTAACAAGTGCAATGAAATATATCATCATGCATTCAAACTATGCAGCGGAAATGAAAACTAATCTCATAACATTCATACCATAAAAACTATTAATCTCCACTATAAATGGTATTATCAATTAGCCATGATAACAAAATCAAATTATGTCTTAAATAACCCTTGTTTTCATACATAGTGTGCTAGAAATAAAACTAAATAGAAGGTAAATAATAGAAACGATCATCTTGGCCCCACGAACCATCTCTGAAACTGGATCTGCAAGAAACCATGTACTAGGAGGCGCCATATGAAATGGGGTTAAAAACATGGGTATGTTATAAAGCCCGTGAGAGAACATACATTATGTCCCACGGAATAAATTGAATATGTACGAGTATGACTCAATATCAAATTGGAACATGCGTAACATATAAGAATCGAACTAGTTATAACGATGATCAAATTCTAGTAAAGGTGCCAGAAATACAAAAGTCAAATTAAGCATAAGTTTATTGCTAAAATAGATAAAGTGTAGCTTATAAGGGAAGTACAACATATAATGCAATGCTTATTACAAAACACTCTCACAAAAATAGGCCTTAGCACCCGTCAAGTAAGATGCCTTAACTAATAGATGTCAATATCTGATACAAGCTCATGGAAGCTTAATGCAACTCATAACTCACATAACTCATGAAGAGTTTCTAATAGAACACACCTACGATCAAATCAAATCTACCCATATAGAGTCTCTAATGAAATTGAAATCATATACGGAATGGTGGGCAACGAGTGTCATCTTCAACTATTAGTGTGACCTGGTGATTGGGTACATAAATGATCATAAGACCAATATAGCTCACAAAAATCCCCCAAGGCATGAAGGGTAGTCCTCCAAAATTTTCTCAGACAAGGATAATGTGGTCTGCTAAAATTTCTCCAGACAAGGATGATGTGGTTCACTAAAATTTTCAGACAAGGATGATCCGCTAAAATTCCTCAAGATAGGGGTTTCCCATAATTGGGTCTAGTCCGCTAAAATTCCCCCGAACCAGGGTTGGTGGCCAACTAGTGCCGTCTTCACCTATTGATGAATCCCAATGATTAGGTCTAGTTTGCTAAAATTCCCCCGAACAAGGATTGGTAGGAAACTAGTGTCGTTTTTACCTATTGATGAATCTTGGTGATTCGGTCCAAACCAATACCTCATATACAAAACGATACTTTAAAATCCATGCATATATAGAGTAGTATGAAACTGTATAAGGATAAAATGCAAGAGTGTCCATATAACAAAAACTCATATGTGAGAACATGTAAAGCCTATGCTTAAAACCAAACATAAAGTAATAGTTCATATTCACACCAAAACCAAATGCTCCGAATTCTTTTTATAACTTTCCAAAACCAACAATAAGATAAGAGTCTCAAATAAGATATATAAATATAATGATGGTAATATGAAGCTCATCGGATTAAGCCTAAGTGGATAAAATCCAGTGGAAAGCATAATAATAGCATCAATGACCAACTAGCATATGAAATAAAATAAACCATAAAGCTTGAAAACCAATTTAATTATGATGAGACTATCAACTAGCTATAATGATATAAATAGAAATCTCAAGTAGTGGAAATCAAAGCAAACATCAAACATATAAAGTTCAAATCATTTCCCTTTTTTTTTAATTTCACAAGGATCCAACCTTCTTACATTCAAACACAAAGGAAAACTTAGGATTCCAATGAATATATGATGGTAGCATAAGAGAATGAGTAAATCTTAGCCAACACATGCTCTAAATGGAGTAAATCTAGCAAAACACACATGAAATCCAAAATTTCGTGTAAACCAAAATTTCTACTAAGACATAATGAAAGAAATCATTTTATAGAGTATATAGAATCATCAAACTCACATAACTCTAATAAAAAGTGATGAAAAACTATAATCTCACCTAAAATGGCAACCAAAAATGGAGGAAATTACAAAACAAAGAAGTAGAATAATTAACTTGAGAACTCACTAATCTTCTATAGATTTAGTGTTTGGATGAAGGAGAGTTATCAAACCTAAAAAATAAAGCAATCCAAGAAGAGATTTGAAATCTCATCAAAATTAATGATTACAAATGAATAAAAGGACAAGAAGCCAAAAGAGTAGCACATCATGTATGAAAACCCACTATCTTGGTCTTATTCATTTCTCAAGCTCCAAACTCCTCTAATTTCTTTCCATTTACTTCTATCATTTATAAAATGGTATAAATCTAGCATGAATCAGATAAAACATAAAGATCTAGGAAGAAAATAAGCTATCCTAACATATTTTTAGAGTTGGGAGGAAAACTTACTCAATTGGGTAAGAACTCTCACTTTTCTCTCCTAAAGCTCTCTAACTCTTTCTCTTTATATTCTAAATGGTCTAAAGGACCCAAATTAGGTCTAAAAGGGATTATGATTCATCTACAATGAGATCACACTTGTGTGGGAAAGAGCCACGTAAGTCACTTTTTGCTTGACTCAGATTACATAGTTTATGATAGGTCGCGGGTCTATGATCGATCACATGTAGGTTTGAGTGACACCTGAGACCTGTGGTCACACCACCTGTGAGTTTCGTGATCGATCATGGGGTTTGTGACCGATCACAACTAAAATTTGTTGAATTCCCTATCTTCTTCACTTTAGGTCTCCAAAGTCTAACCTAAATGGTCCAATAGCCCTCCAACTCATTCTAAACCATGTCTAAATCTGTCTAAAACATGTAAAATGATAATTTTACCTTTACATGTGTTAAATTATATTTTTACCCTTTAGGTGCAACACAGAGTGCTACAGTTAGAGTTATGTGGCCTAATAAAGCCACTCACATAAAATAAAAGAATATTTATTTATTAATTAAACAATGAAAATCATTCCTTCCATCATCACATGTATTTATCTCTTTATATGAATAAGTATTTGATATCATGAGATAAGCTAGGTGGTCATCAAGTAACAATGTAGAATGTCCTATACATTGGAATGTGTGGAGAGATGATAATCCAATTCTTGTAGACTGAAACTTTACAATTATGGGTGATGCTGGATACATTAGTTATAAGGCTACTACATGTAACGATGCCAGAGTGATGTCCTCCCTCTCACTCTAAGTTTGCACGTGAGTGTATATATCTATGCATTAAAGGGATACATTATGAATACGCTTAGTAAAACTTCATTGTCATGATTAGCATTGTTTATATTTACATACTTGTTCATTAGACCTAAGGTGTTTATATTTCTTTTAAGTTTTTCTATTAGTTGTTTTTAGTTACCAACCAACGATGACTAATTGGGGGCATATCATGGACAGTTTGGATAGCCAACATGATACTTGAGAGGTTGGAAATTCATAACAAGAAATCTACTGTCCTTAAATGGAAGATATATTCAATTTATGACATATTTGACTTGATTGGATGAGAAAACCTAGTATCAATGAATTTTTTTTTTTAAGTTTGTCAAATGATTTCAAAATTATTTTTTATGAACTATAAATTTATTTAAAAAAATATTTTAGATGTCTAATTGATTTATTAAGTTCCTAAAGATCACATTCTAATGACCAAATGGGGCTAGACAATGATTAATTGATCACCCCGAAGGTCATTAAAGTGTATTATGTTGTGGAATGACATATTTGTGAAATATCTGTAAGGAAGGATCTCATTGCTATTTTCCTATGTTTAAGGGTTCAGTTGAAATGTGTTATAGAACATTATTGTAATTAGTGGTGTACCAGTTTATAATTAGTGAAAGATATAGTTAACTTAATTCAGTTTTGATTGAAAATTGGGTTACTAGGCCCCACTGAATAATGATAGAATCCCATTGGGATCCCACACCCTTTAGGGATTTTTTGGTTTCTCAAAATTATAAATATATCTCTATCCGGGGATTTGTAACCTTTTGGATGTATGAGAAGCTTGACTCAAGAATGTGTGAATGATGAGGAAACTATGTTAAGTCATCATCTTGTATCTGGTTCAGCCATTAAGGTATTTTCCTTTAATATTTCTTGATTTAATCCTAACATTTCATATGATGGTTGGATCAATGTTTAACATCTATATTTTTTAAGAGAAATGATCAAAATCAAGTGCTGTAAAGAAATTGAAAAAACGGTATAACCCTACATTCTCCTATATGGCCAATAATGTAGTCGTCCTTAGGGTGTATGAAAAATGTAGCAAGGGTGGCAAGTGCATCAACTTGTACATTCACATGTTGGATTTTAACTCCCTTAATTAAAGAGTTTCATGAACTCTTTAACTTGTTTATAATATGGCATGATGTTAGATTTCTTGCTGAGATAAAGACATTTAATTGTTTAACACATTGTTAACTCCTTGACGGGGAGTTTAAGAGCAAGCTCTAAGCCATGATCAACAAATCATACTTCCTTATATTGTTTGAACAACCTTGACTAAGAACTAAAGAATGCAATAAAATATGCTTGTCCATTTGGGTTTCGATCTTGTTGTTCAATCAAGAAGAATTCCCATCATCTTCATATATTTACTTGCATGACCTCTTCGTCTATTAGGTCTAGTTATAGAAGTGAGTCATCAGTAGTATGAGCAAATAAAGAGTTGGTCAATGCCTGTCTATTCAGGCATTAATGTATTCTATTTAGTCATGACCTATTTTCATTGAATGAATTTGTGATGGATTTTTGTAATTTAAACACAAAACTAAGTATTTATCTGAGAGTCATTAATGTAATGCCCCCAAACCTGGACTCGGATATGTGCTCCGTATGTGCTTTGGATTCGGATCGTTACATTGATTCCATCACCAATGTTCACAGTTTGATAGCCATAGATTCTCATATAATCACATTCTAAGTTTGATAATTATAGAAGTGTACTCATATTCAATTGATTACATTAGTTTAATATATTGCAGTAGATAATTCTCACTATACAAACATATCAATATAGATGTAGTGAAAAAGATACCATAAACCTCCAAAGTATGCCAATGTGCTAACACATCTAAAAGAACTAGATAAGTGGGGTGCCCTTTCACCCAAACAACAATAAAAAGGGAAAATATAATCTTTCACAAATATTTTTATACAATGTAAAGGGTTTAGAATATCCATAATGACAACTACAACAAACGACAAGGGCTAGAGTTGCTGGAAGCAAGTCTTCATGGCAGATGACTTGCAGTCATAATCAGTTTGAAAAATAGTACGACTGGGTTAGTCCCAACCTGTAAACAATTTAACTGATTATAGATAATGATATGAAGCAAGAAACATAAATCTGAGTATTTGCAAGTTCAAAGGTCAATACAAAACTAAACATAGATCGAAGTAAAAAGCCTAATCATGATAGTATAAACTGAACAATAATCAGATATCAAACTAAAGTTGATAGTACAATACAAAGTTCTAAGTTCGAATGAAGAATTTTAACTTCACAATTCTGAGTTCAATGCTAAATACCAGGATATAATCGGTATCCAAACGAGTAATTCAATACGAAGGTAAAAGTCTATGAGTTCAATGACATGTGGTAGTTTCAAAAGATCTGATGTTCAATGATTCAAAGTTTTTAAAGTTTAATGTTTCAAAGGGTCCGAGGTCTACATGGTTTAAAGTGTTTGAAGTTCAATATTTAAAGTGTTTAAAGTTCAATAATTCAAAATGTTCAAAGTTCAAAGTTCGAAAGGTCCAATGTTCAATGTTCAATGATTTAAAGTAAAGTATCCATATGTTCTGGTCAATCCCACGGGTAGGGTCAAGACTCCACGAGTAGAGCTAATGTCCTTGTTGTAACCCCAATGGTAGGGTCCTGATCTTCTGATAATCCCCAATGTAACACCCTATGCTATACTTAAAGGGTAAAATTATAATTTTTCTCTCGTAAGAGTAAAATCATCATTTCACATGTTTAGAAAGACCTTAGAGTGGTTTAAGAACCCTTCGGACCATGTTGGAAGTCTAGAACCCAAGCCTGACCTTGAACTTGTCGAGTTCAAAAGTTGTCCTAAGAGCATAATTGAGGTAACTTCTTGGATACACTTGGACCAATCCCAAAAGAATTAAAGTGTAAATCATACACCATTGAAAAGGTATTTATTTGAGTATACTTTCCAACACCTTAAGTGGTTCATAATTTAGAGTTTTGTAGAGAAAGTTATAGTCATTTTTTCGCAAGGTATTTATGTTAAAATTCAAAAGATGGGTCATGACGGGTTACACATGGGACACATTCCTAGGGAGTTTTTTGAGGATCTCGTAATTGGTTACAATTATGGTAATCGGTTGCGAATATAATAATCGATTATAAGTGTAATTGGTTACAAATATATGGTAATTAGTTATGACCCAAAAAGACGAATTTTGAAAATTTACATTTTTATGCCATTTTTTACGTGGCTTTTCCCCATTGGACCCCCACACATGTGGGATCTCATCTAGGACAACTTAAAACTACAATTATAATTTATTTAGGTCATTTAGAGTAAAAAGAGTAAAAGTTAGAGAAATTAGAGAGGCTTGGGAGATGAAAATGGAGTTCTTCATCAAATTTGGTATGTTTTACTTCTAACTCTTCAAATATTGCTAGAATAACTCATTTTCTTCCTAAATCTTTTTAGTTTTATTCTTCTAATGTTAGATCTACATCATTTTATAGAGAATAGAGAGAAAGGAAATGATGTTATTCTTTAAGATCTTTTTAGCAAATAGAAGGAGAAGCTTAGGTAAGTAGTTACACAAAGTTTATTTTGGTTATTTTGTTGTTTTTAGGTTCTTAAAAGTCTTGTATTGATAAAATCTTGAATTTATGAATGTTTTCTCATATGTTTGTGAAGCCTTTTGATCATTAATAGTATAGGTCTTGAAGGATTCACAATTTCATATGGATTTTTAGAGATTCACATGGGAAAAATTTAGATTTTACATGATCTAAAGGATTAAATGAAGGAAATCAGTCCATTCAATGTTTTAGAACAATAATCTTTCACAAAATATGTGTAAATCCAAAGATCAAACAAAATTCAATTATTCAAAGCATAGACCAACATAATTTTCAAATATTATAATAAAAAAAGGGTTATACAAAGCATAAGGAGCATGAAAACTTACTAAGCAAGCTAGGATTCATAGATCTAACATGTTTCAATGGATTGAATTT
Source organism: Platanus orientalis (assembly GCA_025762735.1). Lineage (NCBI taxonomy): Eukaryota > Viridiplantae > Streptophyta > Magnoliopsida > Proteales > Platanaceae > Platanus > Platanus orientalis. The sequence continues at coordinate 9,965 of JAOXJP010079820.1, forward strand.
AAAGATTTCCAATACTCTCAAAGGATTTCATGGATAACATCACATAATCTAAAAGTCACAAGAGAAAAACTCATCACATCACTCATAGTAAGCAATATTACTTACAATCTTTCCAAATCATTTGTTTCTTGTCAAAACTCCTTCAATTTAATCTCTTAAATCACACTATTCTATAATATTATAGTAGATTTAACATTAAATGAATAAAACTAAATATTTCATGGAAGAAAATCATATATTCTAGCAAAAATTATCAAGAATGGGTTAAATTTACCAAATTGGGTAAGAATTTCTCCTTATTTAATTTTCTTTATCTTTTTTTCTATGTTCTAAGAGGTCTAATAAACCCAAATGAGATCATAGAGTGGTTATGATTAATCACAAACGAGATCCCACATGTGTGGGAGTCAAATAAGAGAAAGTCACGTCATTCTATATGTGTTTTTTTTTCTTCAAATTTTTTTAGTCTTGACCGGTCACGGGTCTGGAGACCAATCCGAGCTCTGACTTGTCTCTTGACCGGTCATGAGATCAATCTTGAAATTCTTGAGAGCTTAGACCGGTCTTGGTGCATTTTGAGTCCAAGACCGGTTCTCTGACTTGTCAGGGATGTGTTCTTAATTTTTTTGGTACACACCCAAAGGTACAACTTGCATAACTTTCTCTAGAAAACTATGAATTATGGGTCATTTGAGGAATTAGAAAGTAGACCTCGAGATCTTTTCAATGAAATATGGCTTGTACTCAAATTGTATTGAGATTAGTATACGTTTACTTGTAAGATTACCCCAATAATGCACTTAAGACAACATAGGACTTGACAAGTTTGGAGCTTCATTTGTTTTCCTCACTTCTAATTCATTCTATTGGATCTCGGCATCTTAAATGACTTCCTAAAAATATTTAAAGATGATTTTACCTTTACACATGATTAGTTACCCTTTTATCCTTTTAATGTATTGAGGAGTATTACAATTACCAATTTTTTTCCTCCCACAAATTCACTCTCATCAATGTCAAAGACAATGTCATTTTTTACTCTAAGTTAACTATAGTTAGAGGACGGATGTCATGGGGACATTTTATTGAGGTCCTAGACCTAGTTACTAGAAAACCAAGGATTGTTTGTATGTGTTATGAAAAAGCTTTTGCTGGTGAAAGCATTTATCAATTTAAAAAAAATATTTAGTAGGATAATTGCTGATGATAATCCATGTAAAAAAGCTAGTGATGATGTTTGGTATGAGATGGGTTACTTGTAAGAGACTATGCATGGAGTTAGAGGGGATATTTAGTCATAATTTAAGATTATGAAGAAAAGATTAAAGTTTTACTAAAACATATTGATGATTGTTAGGATTATCAATTTCATAAAAATATTCATGCTACAGGTTTTTAGTCAAACACTATTTTCTACTATATAGCCTCTCAATGATTGAGCACTCACAAACAATGTTTGGCTTTTAAATGTCATTGAGAGTTATACCTACGAAGATTGAAACTTGAATGTGAAGTTCACTGATGTGATAATCTTTTCAAAGACATAGAGAGGTATACTTCAACTATAAATGCACATTTTACAATGCTTCCAAGTAGGGGTGGCAATGTTTGACATGAACTGTGAACCTGACACGAACCAAACACGAAATAAGTAGGTTATGGTTGACTGTAAATGGGTTCTGGGTCAAAGCATGTAGACTTGCTATGACATGATTAATAAATGGGTCAGGTTCAGGTTGAGCCATATAGTTGTATACCCTTAATTTGAGACGACACAAATTTAACCTGCCAACATGAATTACTACATTACTCGGGAACCTGACATGAACCCAATACGAAATAAGCGGGTTAGGGTTGACTGTAACTTGGTTTCGGGTCAAAGCGGGTCAACCACTTTCAAACGATTAATAAAAGGGTCGGGTTCGGGTTGAGCCATATAGTCGTATACCTTTATCTTGACACGACACGAACCTGAACCACCAACATGAATTGCCACCCGTACTTTCAAGTAAGAATGCTATCATTTGTTATTGTAATTTAGTTTTGTTCTCTCTCTTTTTTGTTTGATACTAAATGTGATTTTAACTTCCAAACTTGTGATGAAAATTTTGTGGAACTAGTGCTCCAAATCTATAAGAGTTGGATTTTCAAGTACTAATCCAAACATATAGTTCATTAGGGTGCGAAAGGAATTGAAATATATTCGAACATATACACTCTAAGAAAAGAAACCGGTTGAAACATTAGAGGCATAATTGATCTCATAATGTTCATTAGAACTTGTAGTTAGAACAAAAGTTTACTTCCATAGAATTTTTATTGCTTTAATCTATATTCTAATAGGTAATAAATAATTTTTTGTTTACAAAAATTGTAGAGCTGAATGAAAGGTTACATTATGATCTTGTTTCCTTTGAGTCTTTCAGTATGATTGACATGTGGGTGTTGGAGTTAGATCTTTCGACTCTAACAGGTGAAGAAGTAGAGATCATGCACTGAGTAGAGGAAAAGTGATGGCAGCGCAGTGAGATTTAAAAAGAAGCAATACAAGTCATGGTACTAAATTTTAACTAATCAACTAATTTTATACATGAAACTGTAGAGGGTTGAGTATATTAAATAACAATGTAATTAATTTTGGGCATTAATTAACCATAGTTTCTTGATAATGCATGCGTTTCTTAGTGTCTTCTCATGTTATCTATAACTGCTTTTGTATATTTCCATACTTTAGTAGCTTTTCAAGGTTCATTGAAAATTAGAAGTTTCATTTTTTTTTCCTGACTATTTATTTTATTAATTTCTACAGATTTTTCATAATTTTACAAAATTTAAACAAAAATTTCTTGAAAATTTCAAAAGTTTAGGTTAGGGTTATTTTGTTAAAATGCATTGTTAACTGGGTTCAAGGTTAGGTTACCACCGGGAGAGAGAGCAGGCGTCCAACCCAATCCCAAAGTGCTGATTTAGGTGGGCTGAAAATGCCAACCCACCTGAGGAAAATGCCAGCCCAACCTGAAGAAAAAGGGTTTGGGCCCAGTTTAAGGTTGTATGTCGGATCAATAATTACTACTTATAGCCTCAAATCACTTTCCCTTTTTTGCTAGCCAAACAGGCCCTGAGCCAACTCATAGCCAGACATGTTAAGCTCCTTTAGGATTGACCTCACCTCACTTTCCCCAGACTAATCAAAATATCTGCAAAACAGAATTCCTGGTATGAACTGATCCCATCAAAATAATCAAATGCAACCATTCTCTATCAGATATGATTAGAGAATTAGCATAATCTGCAATTGTTAACCAACTGATTTTTAGGTTTTTTTTTTTTTCTTCGTCGTTTACCCGGGAAATTTCCCATCGTCCAATGCAATCGCATAAGATCGAATGGTTCGGATCATTCAATAGATGATGGGCCAAGATCTTCTGCCTGTTTGCCACGTGTCCATAATGATGGGTGAGAGTACTCATCATACATTCTTTGCATGATAATGCACTTTGATGTACATCTCAATTTCACAAATAAATGCTAGGTGTAATTGAGATTAAAACCGTATTATATGTTGGGGGCATAGTAGAGTGTTTGTTCTGAACATTTGGTGAACAAGAGGGAGAGTAAGGACCGTCCAATTGTTAGACCCACCTGAAAGATCTCATAATACCTAACAGAGGGACCCAACCCAACTAGAGGAATCCAAATCATCGAACAAAATCGACGTCTAAGATCATCAGATCTCGGTGCCGGGCCAATAGATTGAATGTGGGTCCCGTAGGGTGCTATCATACTTAACCTACTGTCATAGTATGGCACACAAATTCCGTGGTTATATGATTTGATGTAGATGTGTTTGATTTGATATGATTATAATATTGTTATAAGTTTTCCCTCGTTTTTAAACGAAATTTAAATTTCAAAATGAGACAACAAACAAACAAACCCCACCCAGTGGAAGAAGAAGAACCCGCTTGGCCCGCCCTTCCTTTGTCTCCGCCTCCTCCTCTCCTTGTCCGTACGATACATAAACCTTTCCTCTCTCTCTTTCTCTCTATTTCAGCTTTGTTGTAGGAAAGTGGGTTTTTGATCGGTTGATTGAATTAGGGTTTTCTTTTTTTTTTTTAATCGAGATAATCACTTCTCTTATTCATGATATTTGCTCTAATAGGGTGTGACCTAGGGTTCATCTTAAGATTAGTGAGAAGAATGGGGTGCTTCTTTGGATGCTTTCGGGTAAAAGATGATAATCGGCCTCAGCCTCATCTCATTTCTGATGCAGTTTCTTCAAAGAGCAGAGTACATTTGATCTTTATTCATTTTCTTGCCGATGATTTTTTTATTTATTTTCTTTTCATTTTGAATACGTTGTGAAGTTCTTTCATTCATCTTCTTCTCATTAGAACTTGAGGAAGTGTTATTATATTTCTTACTTTGATTAAATTTGTGAATGCAACCTGATTTCTTGTTGATCTCGTTTTATCCAGCAAGATTCTTCCGTATCACGGAATAAATTAGCATCTTTGCTTTTATCTGAAGGTAAAATCAGTAGTTTTGATCTTCTAGTTGATTATTGGATATTTTATATTTTGATATATTTCGAAATGTAGATTTGGCATTGGGTTTGATTTTGGTTGCTTTAGCTTTTCTCTTGTACTTTATTCTTCTCAATGTTTGGTACTTCAAGGTTTTTGATCATGTAGAATTGTGTTAAGTTTGACCTTGATCCACTCATAAATATTTTTATATTTGCTATGCGATATCTGTTCATGTAGAGTTGAATTATCTTTCACCATTTGTTTTTATTGGATTCAAATTTACAGCATTATAGCTGAGTATATGTGTACCTTTTATTTTCCCCTTAAAGATAAGGAATCTTCTCCTTGTGAGGATGCTGTACATCATACTTTGGGATCTACACTGCTTGGGGTTTATGGAGATGGTGAAGTCAAGGAACTCAAAGATGAGGTGTGTGTTCCAATTCTCGATTTTGTCCTTAAAGTGTATAGTAATATATCTATCTATCTATCTATCTATATATATATATATATATATATATATATAT